>WEKY01004241.1:42741-89302 GCA_013390045.1 Picathartes gymnocephalus | reverse complement strand
TTTGGGTCGTAGATACTTGATTTCCATCTCCATGCCTCTCACAGTGGCACTTTTCACAAGCAGCGTTCGAGTGTGTTTGCTCTATCAGTGTCAATGGAAAGCAATCATGTTTTAGCAGGCATTGTGTACCTGCAGCAGCTTGGCCAGAGCTATGCTGTGTTATCTCGCTTCCCACCTGCCAGCTGAGCCACTGCCTCAAGGAGTCAGGCAGGGTCTGTATCTTTGCTGTAACTTCCTTGCTGAGATCATATTCTGTACCTCAGAAGGGCACCTGGAAGTGCATGATCATGTCAGGCTTTTGGCTGGGTATCAGTTTTGGAGCAAGGCTACAAGAAAGCAAAGTAGCAAGGGTGGTCGACTACAGCACTTTGTGGTAGAAGCAGGGTTCAGAACCTCTGTCAGAGGTTTGGTCCCACAGATTCAGTTCTAGGTTCTGTGTACATGCTGTGGCTTTCTTGACTCTGCTTATAACCACGTCCTGACCTAGTTGGCACTAGGTCCCACTTTGCATGCTGCCTGCTGATAACACCAGCAGCAATTCCTGCCGGCAGCTTACGTCGGTGCAGGTCGTGATGTTTCAATAATCACTTTGGCACACTGGTGGGTTTTTGTACATGGGTGGGTCCTGCAAAACTTGTTTAGCTAGCCCTTCCTTTTCACAGTTCCCTGTGTGCTCAGTCTTCCCACAGCACCTTGCCTCACACTTTGCTATATGCATGTCCTTACACCCCATTTCAGGGCAGTAGCTGGAACCTTTCCAGTGGTGGTTTCATGGGGAAATGCTAGTTCAAGGAGTTCTTCTGGGTTTCACTTTAGACAGGGGCCTGGTATCATTTGGGTAGACTCCTGCCATAATTCTGAACATAAGGCTTCCATGTCCTGGAGTTTAGGTCCTTCCAGGGTCTGGAATAAGTGCTGAATAATAAGGAGCCCTGAGCATTTGGTGTTCACTTTGTGGTCTGTCACTATATTGGAGTATTGAATCTTGTCCATTCAAACTCTGGCCAAGGATCTTTTTGAGCTCAGGAAGACTTTGGTTCATGGAAGACAAGTGAAAAATAAACTTTCCTACATATTGAACATCCTGTTTTGGTTATGTCTGAAAACCTGTATGTTCTCAGAAGGGATATGCATAAAGACTGGCTTTGTAATGAGTCAATCCATAAACATTTCTAATGCATGAGTTGCTAATGCATTCAAAGCTACATCCAAGCACATTTTCCATAAAAGCTTATTCACTGTGTCTGATTACAGTAAACAGGAGTCACTACAAGTAGAGGCTTGCTCATTCTATTTACTGAAATAACATATCTTTCTCTCAGTTTTGCAATTATAATAATAACTTGAAATCTATACTGAGATATGGTATCACAGAGGTTAATTGATTTTCATCTTAAGCATCACTTAGAACATCACAGCCTAATAATGAGGAATTTCCCTAAGACAGGCCAAGCATGAAGGAAAGATGAAGATATGAATGCAGAACTAGATGAAGCATCGACTTCTATCTAAAGGAAAACCCTACTGTAGTTTCTGGTGTGATGTGAATGGATCCAGTTAAAAGCAAAACACACAACAAAACAAAAAGCCCAATCAGAGAGAGGGAGGTGCTACGTCCCCAGTGTTCTGCCTTCTGAGCTGTTATGAGCCTCTCTGGGATGGTGTCTGCTCTCCTGCTTTCTTACAGACTTCCTTCTTGGCTGAGTGAGTCAGACTTCTCTGTAGAGCATTTTCCTGACCCACCTACTAACCTGTCTTTGCCCTTTCGCACATCCTAGTTGGCCACAATCAAACAAGATGCATTGAAAATGAAAAAATTTTGGAAGACACTAGGTGCCTTTTTAGAAGGAAATATTTTTCTAAGTACAATCCCTAGGCAGCATTTTTTTTCTTGGCTTAAGCAGTTATGCTTCATAACTAATAAAAAAATGACTAATGCAGAAGTCTTCTCCCCTTCGTTTTTCACTTCTAGCTGTTAAGCTCACAGCACACAGTGAAAGACTTTGGCTGTAGGTATTTAACCTGCTCTTTGTATGACTGAGGGTACTGCGACTTTTTTCCTTACCACCTAGACCTGAATGACTATTCTTGAATTGAGGATGATAAAGGTAGAGGTAATGATAAATTTTATTAGAATATTGGTGGAGTCATTAATTATCTGTGATCCTTAAACTCTGATGGAGCTCCAAGAGCCTCTTTTAGCCTACTGGAACTGGTCTTGCTTTGCACTGAGCAACTCAGGCTTCTGATTTTTTTCTGACCAGCAGGATAACACCCAAAGACACATGATGAACACGAATGTTAGTACTGTATGTTGTCATCTGTCATAATGGTTCACTTTTCCCTCATTTCAACCAGTAAAAAGTTGTGCCAGAAGACACAGTGAAGATATATGCAATGGATCCTGATCTCCTGACTGTCATAAGGAAAGAAACTATTTAGTAGGGTCTCATTTATCATTAATACCCAAGCTGTATTTTGTGTCACTTCCTACATTATCATTACATGCTTTTAAATCTAGACATATTTTTGAGATCAGGCTAGTTAATCTTGCATGGATCAGCACATTTTTTACCTTTAATCTTGGTCATCTTCAACCATGTGATGTTCACTTCAAAATGAGTCTACCTAAGCTGGAGTTTCACATGCCAGTCCTTTCAAAGGTACTGAAAAGCAGCTTGTTGGGGTTAGAATTAAGGTCTATGCTGCCTCATAGCTTGTGCCTGGCCAGTACTGAATGCTAAGGAACGAGTGGCCTGGGGCACATGTGCAGTGATGCTTCTGAGATGGTGGATCAGCACCTTCCCTTGGGTGCAAATACAGCTGCTCCTCCACTTCCAGGACAACAGGGTTGTGCAACACCATGCTCAGTTTCAATGGCTACCGTGCCTTTGCTCCAAGGAGACATCATGGTCCTCATGGAAAACTGAGGCAGAGAATTGGTTTCTTTGGGGTTTATATGTAAATGTAGTTATGTATGTATTGTCCTCATTTCTCCCTATTGCTTTTTGTGCATGAGAACAGCCTGTTTTGACAACCTTTGTTAGGTCAATCTGAGCTTACCTTTTAGATGAAAAAAATATTTTTCTAAAAGTTCTAGAACTCCTCCCCACCCTCTTTTTTTTAAAAAAAATAAACTTCTGAAATGTTACATCTGGAATTCATGCTTTTTGAGTTGTTAGAAATCAAAAGCTGTATTCCTTGATCTGCATTTGCTTGTCCTGCCACTTTGACTCTGTGATCACTTGCTCTTTCTATAAGAGTATCTTGCAATCCTTCTATCCTCTTTGCTTAAAAAAATGAAACCACTTGGCTTTTGGACTTACAGATTTAGGAGCTATTTGGTAAGGAGAAATGTCCCTCTCTAGTTTGTGTCTTAAACTTTTTATTTTTGAGGTTGCCAGCCTCCCAAAGCATACAGCATATGGGGATACTTAGTCTCTGTTTTAGCCTCAATGTCTCCAGAGAGCAATTCTTTCCTGTAGGCAGTGCTGCTGCCCGGGGTGGCAGAGGTGGATGTCACCTGTTGGCCACAATGGTCAGAAAGGAATCAGAAACCTGAAGAGCTTGGTCTGAGGCAAGGCCATAAATCAGTACTCTCCTCATGCTTCTGGTTTTTGTGTGGCCACAGGCCTGCCCTGGGAAGTGCATTTCAGGTTGGGCCAGGACTAGTGCTTGGTGAGCACTAAGGGCTAGAAGAGATTTCCTCAGCAGAAGGATATTCTGCTGCATCTTCTACACCCTGAGCTCAACTACTTGCCTTGATCAAAACATTGCCTTTTAATTGCTTAATGTTTCATTTTTGCAAGTGACTTAATGTTGCATTTCTGTGGCAAGTTACTGCTGCTTACTGGTTGCCCTTGTATTAATGACTGCAAGCTTTCAATGTGAGCTGTGACTGTACCCAAACCAGGTGTGCACCAGTGGCAGCCAGAGTGCAGGTTGGCTTCCTTCAGCTATCCCTGTGTCACAGTCAGAACAAAGTGCCAGGTGTAGGCAGAGTTTCTTTTCATGCTGTCCTGGAGTTTGTTATCAGTGATGATGCTACAGAGCAATATGTCATTGTCCAGCCAATGTCAAATTGATAGTGGCATTGGTGTAAGAGCTGCTATGGCAATGTCAGCAGTCTCTCCAGTTCTCTGCATGGGCCTGTATTTTTGGCATAGAACGGGCAGGTGTTGACAGTGTCCTCAGTCCACCTTCAAGCTAATATGAAATGTGTTTTAGCTTTCTTAGATCTTTCTCTATAAAAAATCATTTCATTAGTCAGAGTCTAGGTGCCTTTAAACACATTTCTACCTGTACTGACAGCTTCCTCATCTGTCACTAAGAGATTATGAACAATCTTTTGTATTCATAGCTCTACCTTTTTTTGGTAGGGTTTTGTTTTGAGTTACAGCTCTTGTAATGATTGGCTGAGCTGTGCAATACTGACATTTAACTGGCTCAGAACTGTATTTTAGCTCACTTCTGATGGATCCTCAGGGAAAAATTTCTGCACCCACCAAATATTCAGGTTGGCATTTGATTTGTGGGTTACCTACATTGACTTCAAGCACACAGAGCTTTTTGACAGTGTCTGAAAGGCATATTTCTTGAGGACTGGGATGGCAAATGTTTCTTGTCCAGTCAAACACTGGTCTTCCAGTAGGTCTAAAATTTCCTGTCACTATAGGCTGTGATCAAATCTGCTGTTTCTACTCAAAAGTGCTGCTTGCTGGGGTCTGTTTGTGCCTAGCCCATATGCTACCAGCCCCATGTCCTGCTGGTGTTTTAAGAGTGCCCATGCACTCCTTCAGTGACTCACAGGTAGTGTGATCAGATTATTTAATTAACTCCTTTGAGAGTTAAATCTTTACCAGGCTTTTAGCAGTGGCTTGGATACTTTTGCATAGGAATACCCTAAAGCAGCTGATTCAGAGAACTAAATTACGTAAGCCATTTCTGAACTTGGTTCACTGTTTTAAGAAGTTTTGTATTCTTCCTGCTCCACTGGACAGTTGCTTCTGTTTGATTGTGGTTGGCCGTGATTCCTCTATGCACCTAGGAATGTTCCTTCTAATCAATATGGCTTGATGTAGCTTTAGTCTTCTATTGCCAGTTCTTTCCACACCCACTCACAAGATTAAGTCATGTTTGACTAATCCGATGGCCTTCTATGGTGAAATGACTGGATCTGGGAATGAGGGATGAGCAAGAGATGATGTTTCCCTTGACTATAGGAAAATTTTTGGCACTGCCTCCCATAAAACTCTTGTAACCAACGCCGGATATTAGGGATTGGGTGTAAGGGTGGATGGACAGCTAGGAGGTGGGTGAAATGCTGGTTTGATGACTGGGATCAGAGGGCAGTGGTTAATGAGTTGCACTTTACAGACCCCTACAGTTCTCTACTTGTTGCTCAGGTGTGTCCCATTCAACATCATCAATGGCCTGGAGGAGGCAATGCAATGCACCCTCATCAAATTTGCAGATGATTAATGCTTGAGGCTGGGGTTGCTTTTCCTGGGCAGGCTGGAGGAATGGATAAACAGGAACTCTGTAAAATTCAGCAGGGGTAAATGCCAAGCTGTGCCCTGGGCACCAGGACAGCCTGGGGAATAGCTCTGTGGAAAGGGCTGTGGTAGGCAGTGAGCTGGGTATGTGTGTGCCACAGATCAGCACCTGCATTGCTCTTCCAACAGAACCTCTGCCCATTTACCTCTGCTGAGGTAAATTAGCTAAACACTGCTGTTAAATTTTGTGTCACTCCCTCATGATTCAAGTTTTCTCTAGCGGTAGCATGACTTGCCCTGTGACCTCTGAGCAGTCAGCTCAGCCATGCTCATTGTGTAGTCTTAAAAGCTAGGGATTTTTTTAAAATTATGCGACCTGGGTGTTGGGATGTTTTTATTTCCTTTCCAGCCTCTAGAGATCTGTCCTGTCTTTTTGAGGGTGGCTGTTGGAGCCTGTGCTGCCCCTACATCTTTGTGATGTGACAAAGAGCACAGTATATGGGAAGAACAATCATGAGGAGGAGGAAGCCATACTCAGGTAACTTGCCACCAGCGAAAGCAGCAGGTGGGAAATGGGGTATTTCACATCTGCTGGCACTGGGAAGTGGCTGGATGGCACACTGGTAGGGGCTGGTGTCAGGTTATTTGCCATCTACTGACAATTTCCAGAGAAAGGCCAGCAATACTGCACTTGGTGAGGGGAATCAGACTCAAGGGCATTTGGTCTGTGGTTGGACCCAAAATCATCTCTATTTTCAGCTTACTCCTTGGAAATATCATGAGGGTAGTGCTGTAACCAATTCCCTTTTCTTTTTTTTTTTTTCATAACTCGGATAATTTCTTGAGAAATAAATTTCTGTTAAGTGAGAAACTTTTGGTCTGGCAATCTTAATGTTGAAGCACATTTATTCCTCTGGCATTGCAAAGAGCTCTTGGGGTGGGCAGGATATTTGTTTGCAAGGCAGGGAGCAAGGACTGCAATATAGCACTCTTCTCAGTGTTCTGCATCCACTTGAGGGCACCACAGTATTGCTGGTAGCAGGGATTTTTTTAACTCTGGAGTAGGGGGGGGACTGTACCCTGCGCTTTAAAGGAATCCTTTAGAAAAAAAAAAAAAACCAAACCAAAACTGCATAATTTATTTAAAACCACCACCACGTTGTAAAAATGTGTATTTCTGCTCTGTTTGATCTTCCCCTGGTTTGTGGGCACTTTGCCCCAGCACATGAGACCCTCTTGTGGTGCACACGTTATACCAGCCCTTTCTGTGCCAAGAGGGACATGTGCTTTGTGGGTGAACAGACTCAAATGGAGAAAAAATAAGGAGTAATTTAGTTCTTAGCTCTCGTGAGATACCAGCTTTTCTGGGAGAGCCGGGGCAGGGACAACTCATTTGTTTAAGGGCCTGTGAGCCAAAGGCAGATATTGTGCTCAGCATGGGGAAGGAGCTGGGCATGCAGTCCTCTGCACCCTCCCTTCAGCAGGTTAAGCCTCTGCTCCCACTGAGATGCTGAACCTCTTCTTTCCTTTTACATTCCACGTCAGCTTCCCATATTTTCTCTCCCTCCAAACACTGCTTTACTCTCAGGCTCTGACCTTTCCATACACAGCCAGTCTAATGTTTGTAACTGCCCTCTGCAGCATCCCCTGCAGGCAGGGCCCATCCAGCTTTGGGTGCAGCTGCATTCCCCCAGCCAAGTGAGTTCTTTTTACAATAAAGTCACCTTTGTGTGGCTGAGCAGGTGCCCCCAGAATTGCCTGGCTTCTGAGAGAAGCAGAGGCTGAACAAGCCCCAGAACAAAAATAGCCTTGGCTTACCCCGCATCCCCTCAGAGGTGTGGCCCCTTGGCTTGATTGCTTGAAGGAGAGCAATGCTGGTAGTGTCTGAGGGATGGTTACTTGCTGGTTTTAGAGGGGGGGTTTCTGAATTTTCACAGAACTATTAAAGTTGGAAAAGACCACTAAGACCATCAAGTCCAATGGGTAACCCAGCACTGCGAAGTCCACCACTAAGCCATGTCCCTAAATGCCACCTCTGCAGGCCTGCTGAACACTTCCAGGGATGGTGATTCCACCACTTCCCTAGGCAGCTTATTCTAACGTCTGACCACCCTTACAATGAAATAATTTCCCCCCCATCTAGCTCCTCAGCACAACTTAAATGCATTTCCTCTCATCCTGCCTCTTGTTGATCCCCACCTGGCTACAATCTCCTTTCAGGAACTTGTAGAGTTGTAGGCTGATAAGGTGTCCTCCCAGCCTCTTTATCTCCACCCCAGCTCCCTCAGCTGCCCATTATAAGACTTGTGCTTCAGACCCTTCACCAGCTCTGTTGCCCTTCTCTGGACTCACTCCAGCACCTCAGTGTCTTTCTTGTGAGGGGCCCAGAACTGGACACAGCACTCAAGGTGTGACCTCACCAGGGCCAAGTGCAGGAGGACAATCACTGCCCTGGTCCTTCTGGCCACGCTATTCCTGATACAGGCCAGGATGACACTGGCTTTCTTGGCTCCCCAGGCACACAGTGGTTCACATTCAGCTGCTGTCAACTGCTGAGGTTGATCATGGGTTATTTAGGTCAGAGAGAGAAAGAAAGAGTCTTCATCTGTTGCAAAAGGGTGTTTATTGTAAGGCAGCGCAGTCAGTCTCACAAGGGTATAAGATAGCAGTCTGTGTTAAGTTTTCAGTGTCCCAAGCAGGAGTATAAAGCAGAAGCAGCAGGGTGGCAGTTNTTCTTCATTCTTCATTCTTCTGTGCTTCTCTTGATGTAGTTTGCTGCATCCTGTATTCCATATCCTGCACCCTTTGGCAAAGTTTGCTGCATTCTGGCTGTAGTATGCTGCATTCTAAAATTCTCTAAGAATCCTAGGACATTATATTTGCTTATTGTCCAGTTAACTACTAACATGGTTCTATGGTGAGAGTTTTGCACCTATCCTCTCTTAGAATGAATATGCGTACTTTTTACATAAAACTTACGCATGTGATTATGTGTTCTATCCTTCAATTTATCATGTTCCATTCTTCTATCTAACTACGTTATACTATGTCTGTGTTTTGACTAAGGGGGAATTAAACTTTGGATAACTATATCATTCTATGGATAACTATATCATTAAACTTCGAACTGGAGAGAAGGACACTTTGGTTAGACTAGTTCAGCTTCTTATGTTTAAGGCACTTTAAGGCATTTTCTGCTTGCTAATAACTCAAAGCTAAGGCTTTGCATTTTTCTATGTCTCCGACAGTCAACCAGCACCCCCAGGTCCTTTTCCTCAGAGCAGCTTTCCAGGCACTCCTTCCTCCAGCCTGTAGTGCTACAGGGGGTTGTTGTCACCCAAGTGCAGGACCTGGTACTTGGACTTGTTGACTCTTACAGTTGGCCTTGACCCATTGATCCAGCCTGTCCAGATCCCTCTGTAGAGCCCTTTTGGCAGAGAGGGTTGACTGAGAATCTGACTAAACCAGAAAGAAGAAGTGGGTGGTCTGCTCCTGCTAGGGCCAATTGCTAACAGGTCAGGAGTCCTTCAAAGTACTGTTAAGAGCTGCCTGGTGAAACCTCCTGAGGGGTACTTTGAATTTAAGCTTATTACCTCAGAGGAATAAAAAGGAGGAGGTGTGTGCTGTTCTGGCAAGTGTTTCAGGCCTTGGAGTTGTGCCCCAAATGTGTTTCTGTTTGCATTTCAGAGGCTGGGCCACTGCAGGCTTGTTAGCACACGAATGGGCTCCCAAATGCATAAAGCTTCACTAGGAGAGATCCATCCTACGATGCAAGAAAGAATGTGATTGATTTAATTTGGGGTTCAGCCAGGACTCCACAGAGTGGCTGGCAGGGTGCCAGGCAAATGAACAGGAAAAATGGGTTTGAGTCTCAAGTCCACCACCAGGTTCTGTGAAAAACTGTGTCCCCTCTGAACTTCAGCCTCAGTAGAGCTGCACACTGCACTTCATTATATTCACATTGAATGGCCTAAAATGTAAGGGTGACATTGCTGTCAAGATTTGTTATTTGTGGCCTCATCGAGAACCTGATCTTTCCCAGTGACTCATCTCTTTCAGAACTCCTCTGCAATAGATGAAATTTCACCCGATAAAAAGACTTCGGGCAAGCTAGTGTTGGTCTAAAGGGTGGGAAAAATGAATGCCTCTTGTCACTGGGTCAGCTGTTTCCTTGCCAACTATTATCTCTCTTTTAGCTTTGTTGAATGAGGTTGGCGATCAGGCTGTGAGATCTGGGACCACCAGTCATTCTGCTGAGCTTGTGCCAGCTGGGAATGAGATGCTGCACTCCCCACAGAGGCTGCAAATCAAACAACAGCTGATTTCAATGAACAGTTTGAAGGAAAAACATTGACAGAAATAAATCCCTGGGTTTCCACAGTGAGAACCCAGGAGTCTCCCCATTGCAGAGCTGTGTAAGGGTCTCCCACTGTCTCATCCAGCCCATATACGGGGACTGTCTCTAGGTTCTTGAATCAAAGTGTGGTCTGAAAGACCAAGGATCAACTCCACAAGTTGTTTTATCTCTTTCCTCTGTCAGACCACCTAACCAACCAATTTTCTGGAAAGAAAACAGAACTATGTGCTGTGAACATAGACTCCAGCAATGTTTCCATCACCCTTTTTAAGCAGTCTGGTGTAGGTATCAGAAGAGAATGGTTCCTGTTCACTGGCATATAAGAGATCACTATTTAACAGGCCTCTGCACAGTTCAAAAGGGCACTGAGAATTAGGCTTGACTTTATACTTTTGTGGTGTAGTTTTACTACCTTTGGAGGCCCTGGGCTCTTCTCCAGTTGTCTATGAACTCTACTCTGAGGTGCTGAGTAGCTCAGTTCTACTTCTAAGTCTTCAGTTTAATTCTCTTCCTGCCCAGTTGCTCCATCCATGGCACAAGGAGTGTCTGCATGCAAATCCCTCTGGCTCCTGGTTTTCTTTCATATAAATCTATTAGCTTGGCAGCTTCTAGTACCTTTACACCTGCCACAGTTCAACCCCAGGCAGCAGCCAAGCCCCATGCAGCCCCTCGCTCACTCCCCCACCCACAGGATAAGGAAGAGAATCAGAAGAGTAAAAGGTAGAAAACTCGTGGGTTGAGATAAGGACAGTTTAATAGGGAACGTAAAAGCCACTCACCCAAGCAAAGCAAGGAATTAATTTGCAGTGTTGCCCATGGGTGGGCAGGTGTTTAGCCCTCTCCAGAAGAGAGGGCCTCATCACTCCTAGTGGTGACTTGGGAAGACAAATGCCATCCCTGCAAACGTCCCCCCTTCCTCCTCCCCATCTTATATACTGAGCATGATGTCACATGGCCCTGAGTATCCCTTTGATCTGTTGGGGCCACCAGTCCCAGCTCCTCCAAACCTGCCAGGCACCCCCAGCCCCCTCCCTGTCGCGGCGTGGCTCGAGCTGCCTGCACACTGTGACCTTCCTGCAAGCTCCCCGAGTAGGGCAGCGCTCTGGTCGGTGGGCAGTGGGCACGGGCTCAGGCACAGGCAGCAGGATGATGGCTGAATGGCAAGGCGGAGGCAGGAGAGGCCCTTGTATGGAGATCCCAGGTGAGGTTTATTAGCCCATGCTCTGAAGGGGTTCCAGTGACAAGAACAGAGGTCTGAGGGTGCTCAGGGCTTTTAGGCAGGGACCGAAGGGGAGGAGTTTAAGGGCATGAGCCAACAGGAGCGAAGGGTGTAGCCCAGGAATATGAACAGGGGTACAAACCAACAGGGGTACAGGGAGGAAAGAACGGCCAATGGGCCAAAACACCAATGGGCTAACAGAACTCCAAACATTTCCATATAGGGAAGAACAGGGGGAGGTTAGGATGGCTGTCCCTCTCGCCTGGGCCTGGATAAATCAATGGGCACTAATATTCTCTAGATGGTGCCCCTCCAGGGCTCAGCCATAGGGGCAGGCTCACCGGCCTCCTCACCTCCCCAGTGTGGCAGTACGAAAAGCAAAAAAGGCCAAAGCCCTGCTCAGCAATAACAAAAGCATCTCTATAATATCAACCCTGCCTTCAGCACAAGTCTGAAGCACAGCACCCTACAAGCCCCTTGAAGAAAGCTAACGCTACCCCAGCCAAAACCAGCAAAATACCTCATTTTGTCCAGTGTATGTTTTTCATCCAAGTTCTTACTTTACCACAGGTGGTCCTGTTGGCTACCATCTCTGCTGCAGTGAGATACAGATTTCATCCGTGTCTCCACAGTGTGGTCATTGCAAACCGTTTTTGTATTTCTAGTTCTGTCTTGTACAGCAGCACTTCCCCAAATAACCATTTCACATAGAAATACTATTGACTCAAATTGCCTGGAATATCTACATGCAGTGGAACATAGGGATAAAGGCGCAAAGGACTTTGTTAATAAATTTAAGTGAGGTTACACAGTTTAACTTTTCTTTTTTTTTCCTGCCCTATGTCTCTCATGAAGATAAATGGGGAAATTAGTATTAGAATTATGTAACTCTGGAGAGCAGTGCCTACTTGTGTTTAAATACATGCATGTGTAAATGATTTTTTCTTTTAAAAAGCCAACTTCTATGTCTGCAAAGGGAACATTAAAGCACTGGTTTCACAGTGTAAAGTAAAGACAAAACCAAAGCAGTCCAACTTGAGACTTGGTGTTGAATAATACTCACTGTACTCTGGCCTTATGGGGTAAACATGGTCATGTTAGACCAGAGATTAACCTTTTCCATTCATTTTACTTGTTCCATAAACAAGACAGGTCTGTGCTATGTTTTGCTTTTAAAGCAGCATATTAACAAACACATGCTGGTGCTGGATCCCAATTAAATGTTAACTGCAGTCAGCTGTCATATTGGTCTGTTATCAGTTGTTTTCTATCTGAAGTCAACCTGAATATAATTCTCTGTCCTTGGATTTTGCAATTACATCTGGGTAGTTTGGTTTACCTTTAAGATGGTTAGAGTGAAAATAAATAATATACTCATGGAGGTGATTGTCAGATCAAAAGTCACTGGGTTCTTGCAGGTGTGTGGTCATCATCCTGTTTGTAGCTAATCTAGCTGTGCATTTAGGAACTCCAAAGTGCACCTGGATTTGTCCAATGAGGGAGTGAGAAAAGAAAATAGGGAATTGGAAATAGGGTGGCAGAGCAAAGCTTCACAATACTCTACAAACAGGGAAGTATTTTTGTATCAGTGCTGCTCTTGTTAGGTATGCTATCATAAATAGCACCTGCTACGTGATACACATAAACGAGGGCATAGCCCAGCAACTGTCTTAGAAATCATGATATTTGGTTATCAGGGTTAATCTGCCTTCCTTCTTTACTTTCACACTTAGAAATCTTCTGGGCTTTGAGAGCAATAAGCAAGGATGCTATTTGCTATAGCTTGTTTACTTCTTGTATTAATTTGTTTTGTGATGACTCCAAAGAAGGTCAAGGTCCAGTTGTTTTACCTGCTCAAATATCCAGTGATAAACAAGCAGACAAAACAGAAGGCAGGAAAGAAAGGGTTAGAAGAAAACATTTGTTTATAAAGTAAATTAATGCCCATTTTGATGTATCTTCATATGTCATTATTTCTTTTAGCAGTTTTGAATTATAGTATCAGCTATGTGGAGCTAAGGCATATCCAAACCCAGCCACTTGTATGGTTTCTTGTGGACATCAGTGTTAGCAATGCTTATTTGTAGGAAAGAAACTATTTTGATGTTACAAAAGAATATTAAAGGGGCGGAAAATCTTCCCACCTTCCTCAATTTTATCTTGAGATTAAAACTTCCATAGTAAGTTCTTGGCTCCGACAGTGAAGTGCTAATTTCTTAATAAACCGTAACAGTGAAAACAAATAACCAGTAGTAATAATTTTTTCCCAATAATTTTATTTGCTTGCCAGTTTTCTTCCTTAGTTGTTCTCTTCTAAATGCCCCCATCTGTTGAGATTTCTGTGTCAGGATTTAATATGTAACAGAATGTACCAAGACCTCACACTTAATCTTGCCCTTATTCTTATCAAAATGTTCTCAGTAGCATTCTTCAGACGGTTTGGTATTCCAGAGACCTCTTCCTCTCCTGCTATGATTATTTAATGCAATTTTCTATAATCTACTAATTTTTTTTCTGTTCTCTTGCTGCCTGAAATGATATTTTGGGTCAAGATGTGTGTTTTCTGAGGCTGTATTAACAATCTCCTAATCCTCTGGGCACACTGAAACACAAATTCAAACAGGTGAGGAAGGTCAGCTACTAAAACAACTCTGCTTGCTTTTTTTTCAAACCATACTGCTTGTTGTGGACACTTGAATTAGGACTGGGGGTGGTTATTCCAAGTATAAATGTTTTTAGCTGTTCTGCATGGTGTTTTTAAATATATTCTATATTATTTGTTTTAATTTTAGAAGTCTTTCAAGTGATGTCTTGTTTTGACATTACAAATAAAACCAGAATTACTTTTTCCCCCTGTTTGTTTTGACTTCATTTATGCCCTAGGTTTTTGGAATTTAAAGGTGACACTCGTAGTCACAATAAACCGAACATCCCATGTGGATAGTTACTGAAGAGAAAAAGTGTGTGAAATCAAAATTTTCACAGCTTTGTTTTCTACTGGGTGTTCCATTCCCACATTTTTTCTGAAAAACAAATCTATTCTTTGCCACAGTTGATAGTTTATTAGTAAATAATGTTAGCATGATGACAGCAAAGGTGAGTGCTGCCCTTTCCAAACCCTGCTTGCAGAAGTGTGTGGGACTGGGCAGGAGCAGAGAGCTCTGACGGGGTGACCTCCTACCACGAGATGAGACCTGTTGGGCCAGCTTAGTACAGCTTGTCCCAAAAGCCTCTCCAAACACTCAGCTGGGAATTGGGTTGAGGTACGCTCCGAAGTACTGTCACCTCCACATGTGTGGTTGCCGCCACCTCTAGTCTCAAATGAGATCAATAATGAGCTGTGTCATTTGTTCACACTTATGAAATTGTGTCACACATGCTGGGCAGGGTACTTGGTGTGGATGCAGAGTAGGAGTTCTAACATGAAACATTTATATAATGGGATTCAGGCATTTCCCAAATCAGTTCTACTTCACACTGAGCTGAGGACTTGGTAAATCCTGGCCCGTTCTGGGAATAGCTGTAAACTGTCTGTGCAAGGAGAAACACTTCTGCCCTGTCCAAAAGAGAATTTCATCTCCACAACAGATAGCATCAAGTACTGCCTTAAAGGAAGGAAATTCTAGAGCCTTTCCTGCTTGACCTAATGAACCAGAAGCAGATGAGGCAGGAGGAGGAAGGAAAAGGGGAAGAGATTTGGGTCAGAATGACCTCCACTGTTGGATCTGAACTATAAAGGGAAACAGGTCCTGGAGGTACAAATGCTTCAGGCCATCTGAATTTGGATGAGACCTCCCACAAGATTGCCACAGAGCTCTCACCATCCTGTCACAGGAACTGGGGAGGGTGAAAGGACTGTTGAGTACTAACTAAACACTGCAGACACATGCTTCTCTTGGTCTTTTGCTTCTTTTAATGTGTTCACACAAGCCTTGCAGTTAAACCGATCTGATTCGTGGTTTTCAAACCTTGCCTTTCTGAGCACAATTTCTAGTACATGGCAGGGCTCTAAGGTGTCTGTTCATTTCAAGGTGGGAGTTGTCAGTATCAGACACACTCCTGAGGACAAAATTCCTCATACATGTGTTTCCCTGGGTAGCTAAGGGAGAAAAAGGTATTATCTCTGCCTAGATTCAAAGGCTGGTTTGAGAGGTGACGATGGATACATCTCTGAAGGAAAAATACCTTCCAGTAGCCACTGCAAGCTAGGAGCAGTCACTGGCATGTAGCATGATAGAATCACTCTGGAACAGTGTGGGTCCTGAAGGAGAGCGTTACATACTTGATTTCTTTCTCCAGTTTTGTAATGTGTTTGAAATCAGTACATTGCATACATTTCAGTTTCCATTGCTCTAATGACCTGATGATTTCCTGAAACACTTTAATGGAGTTTCCACTGACCTTAAAATAATAGTGTTTTTTTAAAAAGTGGTTAAATGCAGACTTTTATGAGAGAAATGGAGCCAGACTTCTCTTTCAAAAATATGATTTTTGCAAATGTGCATGGTTCTAAAAATCTCAGAGCTGTTTTTCAGAATGACAGAAACAACGTAAATGCCAGAGTAAGCAGAAGTTGATCTTACAACACTGAAGTTTGAATACTAAGTCATTTACTGTATACAGAAACAGGTCCAGAAGAAGGTCCGAATATCTTTCAAACTACCACTGAACAGCATGGAAGTGCCTGTGTCTTGTGGCCACCTTTGACTCAGCAACTCTCATCTTCATACAGCTATTTGCAAATAGCATTTATGCTGTCATAATCTGTTCTTATTAAATGTGTCCAGATTGAGCTTTCCCTCCTTTCCCTCCCTTCTATTTTAAACCTGTACTATTTAACATTTTCAGGTTTCAGGATCTTCTACTCTCTCAGCATCCTAGTTCTTTCTACAGACACTGTGATTATCCTTCTCTGGGTTTGAGCATTTGAAATCCATTTCCTTAGCCTTAGTTTCACAGGACTGTTTGCTCAAAACCATACATGCTCTCTGGCAGGGTTTTCAGTCTTTCTTCTTCACCCCTGCTGGACTCTACGGTTCTCAGAAAGCTGACTCTTTCCCCAAAGTATCTTGACAGCTGAGCCTCATTCATGGAGATAGAAAAAATTAATTTACAATTTACAGTATTACTCAACATCTTTTCTTTCTCCCCATTTTGTCAGACCAACCTATTTCTAAAGAAATAATTGCCCAAAGGCAGGCAGACTCTTGCCCTTATTGGCCTTCAGTGCTGCCAGGTACAGGTTTAACAGATTGAGTATCCATTGTATGTCATACCAGAGAATTATCTGTTTTTAAGTACTCTGAGCTCTTAGAAAATCCAGATTTTGAGATAGAACTTTCCTTTTCCCCAATCTGACTAGATAGATTTATAATTGAAGAATTATTGGTAGAGAAGTTATCCTATGGCAAACAGTGAGGGAAGTTTGGGCATGTTAATTTTTTCACAGAGAAAACTCAATACATGTGTCCAATGTTTCTGGCAGAAGACATCATCTGATCTTTTTGTCTCCTATACATTTCAAAATAAAATGAGAGTTTGGGAGTCTTGGGCCTTGCTCATCTGATCATAAATGAAATGTTTAAAGGCAAGCCTGAAGATACACACCACATATCTAATCTGCCATCTAACCTTCACTTGTCAATCTGTGGTATTTATAGAGTGCTAATCACTAGATTAGGCACTTATCTTCACTGATACAAGACAGACTTAACTTTAATATGATAGTGGGCTCCTTACTAAAAAAGTTTATCATCTTAATCACTCTTCTCAGCAGGGGAGGGGGCTGAAGGAGGAGGAGGAGTTCCCTTTTCAGTGCCACTCTGGAGATGGCGTTGCTAGTCAGGAGCATTTTCTAACTTTGCTTTGCAGAATTTTTCACTTGTTGAGCAATAATAAGTGGTACATCTATATGTATTTAAAATGACAGATGGTGCCTGTCCCAGTGCTGATAGGAGTGACTGTACAAACACCATCTCCACGGTGGGGGAGCTGGAGATAAATGGCACAAACTTGTACAAGGTCACTTCTGGTTTATTTTAAAATCTCTACATACCAAGGTGTGCCCTTATAAAATATTGCCAATTTACCCTTGTAAAAAATTTAGTATGAAGAAAGCAAATAATTGGTGTTGGGCAGCTTAAAAGCTATTCATGTCTCCAGATTCATGCCCATTTCCAAACAAAACTTAAACCAATCCCTTACCTGTCACCAAGGGAGAAATGTCCCAGAAGCAGCACATCTGCTATGGTGTGCAAAGTGGTGAGGAAGGCTCTGACTCCATGTTACTGAAAAGCAGGTTAGAGCTATTAAAAAATCGTGGAAAGAGTTTACTTATCCAGCTGAGTTTGTTTGTTTTGCTTATTTGTTTGTTGTTTTTTTGTTTGTTTCTTTGCTCGCTTAAACAACATGACGAGCCCTTTTGAGTTTATTTATGCATATGTATGAAAAGAAATCTATTGCTTCTTTAGATTTATAAGAAACTGAAGAGTTGAGAAATATGTTCCTGTGTCATCCCTTCTTCTGCCTGAGGAGCATTGCTGAGCTGTTATTTACTTCCTGTGCTAATATTTTAGTCTCATATTTGGTTATAGCTCCAGATGGCACATATTTGCATTCACATTTGCAACAGCTGAGATATAGTCAGGCAGCATAATATCTCTAACAAAATGTCCTTGGTTTAAAATGAAGAGAAACACCCCCCCTACTTCAGTTAGTGAGCTGCACCTGCCAAAAAGTCACTTTAAATGCTACTCCAAGGTTTCTTGAAACAAAGAACAGTAAGACATGAGTAAATATAGATGCCTTGGGTAGGTTTTAGGGAGAGAGCTTCTCAGAACCCCTGTTTCACATCAAGATTTGGGGCAGAAGTTCAGAGACACTTGCCTTCTTATCTAACTCAGTCACCAGAGGCAAATTTAAAACAGGCCTAGTTTCAGTGATAGACAACATTTCACTGCAGGGTAGCTGCTTCTCTATTAACTTGCTACTTTTATTCAAATGGCCATCATCAAAAAGATGCTGATTTTATCAGACATAACCAACCAAAGTATTTTAAGCACATGCTTGCCCTAAATCACTCGAGCTTCAAGATAGGCTGAACATGTTTAAATTAACTGGATTCATTATTCATGTAGACTTGCTTCGGATATAAGGGCCAAATACTAATTTACCATGGCATTCTCATAAGCTGAAGACACTGTTTCAGAAATTATTTGCTCAAGAAAGATGGAGGAAATGGAACCCTTCTAGAAAGGTAATGGTTTTATTACTGTTTCTTTTTCTTAAGGCTGTTAGAGAGGTCAGCTGTGCTCCAAAGTGGCAGTGATGTGGAATTCACCCAACTTCTCCCAGAAAACGAGCTGTATAAAACTCCTAGAGATTCCTGTTCTGAAGTCATATGGATGTTTATAGGCCAATTAGATGTTTGCAAGTGAGACCAGAGAGATAAGAGGTCAATGAATCAAGGAATATGTGCATATATCACCCTGGTGTGACGCCAGAAAGGTGGTTGTCCGTTTCCTAGGAAGGCATTTCCTTCTTATAGCCCATATGAAGCAAGAGCAGAAGACTTTTCTCCTCCAGAAATGCATCTGCCTCCAGTCTCACCTTCTAGGAAAGTAGGAGAGCTCACATCAATACTTAGCAATAACATAGTTACTATATACACGGTGTACATATGTATAGTCCAACACGTATGTGCTTGTATATATGGACATTTTACTGTAAGGACAGTGTCAGAGTTTCTTCCACATAGTGAAATTATAATAGTCTTTTAAAAAACTCACAGCACTGAGTGAACTATTCTGAAGAGCAGTGCCCTCAAAGTTTGAGAATATGAATACTGTCTGCTGACAGTACAAAATTATTTGGAGGAAGACAGGACTGTCAGAACAATTGCAGAAAGGCTTTATGAAAATCATCAAGTAGGTATCAAACGATAATTAAGTATATGTGTATATGTGTGTATGCATATATGGCAAAAGATGCACATAAACTGCTCCTGACTCTACTCCTGATGAAGTTAAGAGCCTCTGAACTGATGACCATCATTCAGGAATAAAACTTGGGGGCTGTTACTGTTGCACGGCAACAACAGCTCATTGTTCAGAAGTGACTTCTGAGAAAGACAAAACAGAGAACTTCATCCTGTCTCTGTATATTTAAATCCATGCTTTCCTGAGTCCTGGATACTGTGTCCTATCCTGATACTTCCTGCACCTCCCCGTAAAGAATATCTTAGAAAAGCTATAGGGCTAGGAAAGATTCAAAGAAGGGTAACAAGATGATCAAAGGCCTTGTGTCACGCTAAAGAAAGAAGCTACATTTCTTTAGTTTGGACAAAGGGTGACCTTCTTTAGTTTGACAAAGGGAGTCTTAATGAGATTTATAAAGTAGGCCAAGAAATAGAGAGGATGAATAGGGATTGATTAATTGATTGATTGATTGATTCCCTTTTTTCCTCCACAGTAAAAGAGCAAGAAGGCACCAGATCCCATAAATGTCATGTTTGATCAAGTTTTATCTCGCTTACAGGCATCCACAGAGCTCCTTGACATAGGCTGATCTGGATGTTCATGTGGCTTTACGAGCAGACTGCATAAGAGCATAGGTTAGAAATTAATTGAAAGTTATTAAATGCATAAAATCATTCTGGTTCAGGATTTCCCTAAGATGCAAATTATTGAAGGCAAGAAAAATAGTTATGAGAAGGGTGGTATATATCACACACTCTTCCTGAAAGAGTTATGTTTGGCTACTGCCAAGGTAAAGACAAGGCTGTCATGTAAGTTCCTCTATTACCTGACAAGTCTCTTCAGACTTCCAAGTATTCCATTAGATGAATTAATGCTATAGACTATGAGCCAAAAATAGTACATGTCTTTTTTGTTTGGACCCAATGAGATATTTATTATTTTAATTCCCAGCAATGGTGTGAATATAAAAGAGCTGTCTGCAGCAGAGTCATAGAACAGCTTGGGTTGAAGGGGACCTTAAAGATGTCTTGTTCCAACCCCTCTGCCATGTGACCCCTCTGCTCTTCCACTGACCTGGTTGCTCAAAGCCTTGTGTAACCTGGCCTTGAACACTCCCAGTGATGGGGCATCCACAGCTTCTCTGGGCAACCTCTGCTGGTGCCTCACAGGTGCCTCACTGTAAAGAATTCCTTCCATATATGTAATCTAAACCAACTCTCTTCGAGTTCTTTTAATTTTGTATGTGGCCTTAGGACACATTTTGTTGTTGTCCAAACAGTAACACTTGTGCCTGAGGAACAATTCTGATGGTTTCAGAGGGAATGAGGTGGCAGAGTATTTGTGGATCTGGGTGTCTTCTAGGTTGAAAAAGTATATAAGTGCAAAACAGAAAAAAATAACAGTGATGTGATTGTGTCTTATTGTTATCAAGCCAGTGTGTTAGAGACAGCTAAAATAGATAAAAATCCAGGGGGATTTATCATATCACAAAATTGGTTTTTGTATTGTGTGCTTCCTTAACATTTGAAAGCACGAAGCATTGCTACTGTAGCATCAAGGCTTAGAAGCTTTATATCTAGGTGCATGTGGCTGCAACCATTCTACAGGAAAAATTTAGAAGGAAAAATTAACTGTTGCCTAATTCATGAGTATAGAGCTAAATTTGGCTGCTGGTCCTCTACCTTGGACAAAATCGGGTCACACAGAAAGTTCATTTCAGGCAATTTTGAATCAGGATGACCAGGATCAGTTTCACCTGCAGTTCAATATTGACTCATAATTCTGAGTATTCTAAGTGAATAATTTTCCCAGGAAAGCTGATAATGCATCATGCGTCCTAGGCAGTCATACTGAGGCAGTAACCTTTAGTCTTATTTTTGGTAAATAGTCATAAAGCTATTATATAATAATATATATATATAGTGTATTTATACATTTATATATTTTTTATATATATAATACCGGGAATTTTGGATAGAAAGAAATATAACTTGCTTCTGCCTCTTAGATCTGGACACAACCAATGGAAATAAGTTATGATAAATAGAAATGGTATCCAATACTGTATGTTGCTGACATCAGGACTCTGCAAATTACTGATGGAGATCTCAGAAGGAAAAAAAAAAGTAGGAAAAGAACCAATTTAATCTGAAGTAGAATTTTCATAAGCACAGTTAATAGGTGCTGTGAAATAATGACATGAACCAAGAGAGTGAAATGGCTGACCATGAGATGTTGCTCTTGGAGCACAGGAGCTGGGTTGCTCAGAACTCTGCTGCCTAGATTACTGAAACACCACCACACTTACCAGCAGTTAGGAGACAACTTCTTTTCACAAGCAAATGCTTTGCAAGAATGATTTCAGCAAGCCCAGTCTCTCTTTCTAGTACAGCCATTGGCCAATCAATGTAATTCAGGCTGAACCTCAGATGGCAATGGCCCTGTAACTGCAATTCATTCATGGAACCTCAGCCCAGCTTGAATTTTACATCACCAATAAGAAGGATGGGACATTCTGGGGACGTCTCTGTTGCTGTGCCATTTAACTTACAAAGCTCTTTGATACCCCAGCAATGGACAGCAGCAGGGAGCTGTTGAATGAATGGAGAGGTGGACAAGCAAATCCCACCATGTATTCAGTGCTATGTGTGCCCTGGGCCTTCACAGCAGTTAATAGTAACTTCACCTCGGCAGCACTATAGTCCTAAATTTCTCAACTTTGGAGCAGTCACCTCTTCCTCCACTTTTTGACCCCTCAGAAGGGGAAAATTTTGCAACATAAATATCATGAAGAGGTAAAGAAATGTAAATTTTAAAATGGCCCACTGTGGGAAAAATCTCCTGTTGTAGCAAAACCCAAATTTGCAGCTATGCATCTGTTGGGGGTAATGGGTGGGGGCTTTACATGCCAAAGGCTTGGCAATCTGGCAGATGAAGACCTTCTAGCTGTTGTTTTTAATGCTCATTTTTTGCTAAGACATGCTAAGAGCCCAGATGGTAGGAATGCTTGGTGAGAAAAACTTACTACCTTTTCCTCTGTATAAGAGCAAGCAAGAGAGTAGAGTGTGAAGTAACAAAAGTATCAATATCTTCTGATTAAGGCTGAATTCCTTCAATTCCTGCTACTTGGTGTTCCCTGATGTTGACTGAAGAGTCATGACAATTCAATCATTCAGCTCTTGAGCTGCTACAAAAATTCACATGTACAGCAGTATGAATTGCCATTTTTTCTTCATCAGTTTGTAAGAGGAAAATTTAATTACACAGGCTGTCTGGGAGAAATATTCTGAAGTTAAGGAGGAAACTGTACCGGATGTCTTGTGTCATCTTGTTCTACATCGATGCCCAGATGCCCAGGCTGCCCATGGAACTGGTTGAGTCACCATTCCCAGAGGTACTTAAAAGCATGTAAATGTGGCACTTGAGGACACGGTTTAGTGGTGGACTTGGCAGTGCTGGGTTAATGGCTGGACTCGATGATCTGAAAGGTCTTTTCCAACCTAATCAATTCTATGACTCTAAGCCCTCGTATTCTGTGTTTGAAATTATCATTTGTGAAATGCAAGAGAGAATGGTCATGAGCTCCAAGAGCTGACCTTCTCTGAGGTTCTCTCAAATCTCACAGAAACATGAGGTAATTCTGACACACAGGATTTCTGTCCCCAGGACTGGCCCATGCCACCCGCTCCCTGGGGCTACAGCAGCCCAGGGACACCAGCAGTCAGCAGCCACGCCTCGTTCAAATCACACTGGTGCAAGTAAAGTTCAAGGTAACCTTATGGATCAGGGTCATATTACTTTCCAACACCTGCCTGAGTGTATATAACTACACAATGCCTCCTTGTGTGGCAGCAATGCCCTCCCCTGCTGCTGACGCGTAGCTCCAGACATGCTGCTTCCTGCCACAGCGAACTCTGCCTCCATGGCTACCAAGATCCCAGCTGAGAAATTTGGGAAATGTCAGTGTGAGACACACCATTCTAAAAGCATCCTGTACCAGATCCTTAACAAAGAGCATGGAAGTGAGACCAAGTGGCACCAGGAGCATTGCAGTCCCCACTGCTCCATAAGAAGTAAAGGCTGCCCTTGTTTGGACAGAAGAGTTGTCCTGGGAACACCAGAAGCCACAGGCAGAAGAGCTTCTGAAGTGCTGTTGAAGACTTCAACTTTTATTAGAAATTTGCCTTCTTTTTATCACATGCCTTGGCAGGATCAGTTTGTCCTCATACAACAGAACTGGGCCCCTCTTTTTGTCCTGGGTATGGCACAAGAAGGGTTGGATTTTGACCTAAGAGAGATTCCAGCCACTAGTTTATTGAAAAAAATCCTCCTCAATCAGCCTTTGACAGCTATGAATGAACTGGACAGCTTGTCAACAGGAGCATCTTTAGTAGAAGTTCAGAAGATGAAGAATTTATTGTGGAAATTCTGGAACTTGGACATAAGTGCAAAAGAATATGCCTATCTTAAAGGAATTGTTCTTTTTAATTCTGGTAAGTCCTCCCAGAAATTACGCAGGTGATTATGTGCCTAGAAAGGTATTTGATATTTTTATTTACCTATAGACAATTGTTTAGTTTTACTCTTTTCTATGAATATAGTTAAATGTTCTCAGCCTGTATTCTGTGATTTAACAGTTTTTCTGCCTAATGTGGTTTATTTCGCCTCCTTGGGTATGTGCAGTATGTCACCCACTGTAAGCCAAAACAACCTCTGTTAGACAAATTTTAAGTCATAAAGAATTACGTGTGTAACTTTAAACTGACTTCCAGTTCAAAGGTAATATAGCAGCCTCACCCTCACGTCACAGCAAAGGAGAGATGGTACATGGGTACGTGCGTGAGTTTTAGAAGTATTTTAATGAAGGCTTCCTCAGTAACAAGAACATTGGAGAAGATAAAATAACCATCTGATTTTCATCAGTGAGGCAAAAGGATGCTGTGTTGTGGTTACACAGCTTTTATTTATTTATATCCTTTATTTGTATAATTTAGTATCTCTACATTCGAAGCCTGGGACAGCAGTCACAGGCCAAACTAAGACTACTGATTGCATCCTCTCATTTCTGATGCCAAGTTCAGGCTCCTTAGGAAGGAAGGTTGCCTCGGTCAGCACCATGGAGTGCCTGAGTCATTAAAAGCTGAGCTCTAAGTACACTAAAGTAAATGGAAAGACTTATTGACTCCAGCCTGCTCTGGCTCAGACCCCCGGCTCCTTCCACAGCAATCACTGCTGTTGGCTGCACTGTCAGCAGTGTGCTGTACTTGGGACTGCACCAAAAGGATACTTGAATGCTTCAGTTGTTCCATTATATTTCTCATGGTGGATGGTTTATAGGCTGCTCAAAGGCTGTGTGACTTTATATTTGTTTCCAATGGGACTCAAATTCTGATTCTTGAGGTGTAATGTCATCCAGATGCTTGGTATTCTCTTGAGTGTCCATGCCACAGCATCAAACCAGAAGAGTTCGTTTCAGTGCAAGCTTTTGTCACAATAAAATCAGGCTGAAAGAAACCACTGCTTATATCCAAGGGAATGATAAGAAGAGAAAGGCCTTATCTGCAGTAGCTTAAACAGTTTAACTAGCTGGCACTTTTATTTTCTCTGTGGGTAAAATGCAATTTTCCCTTAAGGAGAAAGTAGCAAAAGCAGGGTTATCTTCTGGATTTGTGCCTTCTAAGGCCTGCTGCTTCCCAGGGTGCTGTATGAGAGAGCCAGCAGCCCTCCATGCTGTCTGCAGACACATTCCACAGTTTCAGGAATGTCACTCAGCTCTTAGGTGGGATGACCCTATTCCCTGGAGTATTTCTCCATGAGTTGCAGAAGCCAGCCTGGAGAATTTCACTTAAGCCTAGATTCAGTTAAACCTCCATATGAAACAGAGTCACCATCTAACTCTGGGCTGAAACAGGTACTCAGGGCTTATACACAGCCCAAACCACCCTTTGCTTCAAACAAATCTGTACAGCTGTTGTTTCACAACTACTACTTTTAATAGTTCTTCAACACTTTCCACCAAACTCAGAAAATGCTTTCGACATATTTGCAACACATTTTCAAATTTTTCAAGTTTTGGATTGATGTTTGGCAAAATGTTAATATTTTTATATATTAAAATATGTATTCTATAGGCCTCAGTTCGAAAAGGATTTCAGGAAGCCATCAGCAGTGACAATGGTAAACTCTCTTTTGGATTATGGAGTACCTCATTACCACCCTTAATGTTTTACTTCTGTTAGGACCACCAAAACTGACTGAAACAATAGGGAAGGACCAGGTACAGAGCAGTCCAGAGCTGGGTCATGAGCTGGAATTCAACAGGACATCCAGGCATGGAGCTGTAGCAGCCATCACTTGGATAAGAAGCATGACAACTATGCAAAGTACTTTGCTTGTACCCCGAGTGATCTCTTGTGGCACAGACATTTTGCTTAATAGCATTAGAAAAATCCCTTTGGCAAGAGTGTGGGCAGCATGATGGAGTGTAGATCCTCCTACTAGAATCATAGAATGGTTTGGGTTGGAAGGGACTCTAAAGATCATCTAGTCCAACCCCCCTGCCATTGGGAGGGACACCTTCCACCAGACCAGGTTCCTCCAAGCCCTATCCAGCCTGGCCTTCTGGCTAACTTCTGGGGCTATGGCATTCACAACATCTCTGGGCAAGCTGTTCCAGTGCCTCACCACTCTCACAGTAAAGGATTTCTGCCTACACATCTGACCTAAGCCTACCTACCTTCTTTCATTTCAAGGCCATTCCCCCTTCTCCTGTCATCACAGGTCCCTGTAAACAAGTCCCTGTCCAGCTTTCTTGTGAAGCCCCTTTATGCACTGGAAGGCTGCTATAAGGTCTTTCCAAAGCCTTCTCTTCTCCAGAATGAACAACCCCAACTCTCTCAGGCTGTGTTCACAGGAGAGGGCTCCAGCCCTCTGATCATCTTCAGGGCTCTCCTCTGGAGTCATTCCAGCAAGTCCATGTCCTTCTTATGCTGAAGGCCCCCGAGCTGGAAATAACCACAGACTATGTGCAGCACCTCTGTATGGGAGGCTCTGGCTGGATTACTGACTGACCACATCTGGGCCAGCAAGAACCTGCAAAGAAGATATTGTGCACCCAGCCCCTGAGGGGAAACTGGCACCTTGCATCAACAGAATCCAGACTCTCCAGAACATATTGGCATCCCTGCTCTTCCCAGGGGAGCTTTGGCTGGGTGGCTTTGGAGTACTCTCAGTGTCTGTGGGTGAAGGGTCCAGCTGCAAGGCCTTCTCTACTAGGACCCAGACAATAAGGCAAAGGAAGGAGCAGGTAGGACTGTTCTGCCACACAGGAACAGCACAGAGGGAGGTGAAAGCATTCTTATGTTTTTGACAGTTGTCTGAAGAACAACTGGGACTGCACAGTGAAGAGACAGGAACAGTGAAAAACAGTGCTTATTATATGAGTGCCACAGATGTACACATTTATGTACACATATATTCAAAAACTCCATCAAAGATGTGACAGGGCTTCTGCTAAAAAAAAAAAAGATACTCTTAAGAGGTTAGCAGTTCAGCTGGAAACTTGTGTTTGACTGAATATTATTACAACAGATCTCAGAACAAGAAGTGTCTCATTATATGTAAATTAAATCCCATGCTTGGTTACATAGAAAAGAAGACCAAATGGGGAAATTAAGCATATTTGAAGGGATATAAACTATTGCAACTTCATCCTGAATCCACAAAATCCTTTCCATGAAGAATCTAACATTTGGAATCATCCTCACAGCTTGCAGCTGCTGGTAATCCTGGGGGAGATGATGACTTTTCCAAAGTCTTCATTTCTGGCCAGCCTGGTTCCAGGTTTGGCTGAGGCTTCTTCTCCTCTGGCTGTGATGTCTAGGAAGAAGAGAGTTGCTGAAGGCTGACAACAGTCAGCCAGTTACAGACTGAAGAAAACCCAACCAGGTTGGTTTTGCCCTGGTACCTGGCAATAGGCAAGAATGCTGAACTTCCCACACTGAAACGAATGATCCTGTGAAACACACCTAGTGTGAGCTATTCAGATTCTATTCCAGGGAGGTATGGAGTCAGTAACTGTGAAAGGTGCCAAACAGTGTGTTCTACCCTCTGTCCAGACTGCAACAATTCCAGGAGAGAAAAGATATTATTATCCTTAGACAGCGAGGGCAGGAAGCAACAGGTTGCTGAGAGTTACATGACAAGACAATCCCTCCAGAGGCAAAGGATGAACACAGGGTGTCCTTAGCACTGAGTGTTGGCAGCCACAAACACCCTCAGTGAGCCAGCAGGTCACATGCTGTGGGAGATACGTGATTGAGGCTCAAGACCATGACTCCATAGGGCAAAGATCTCTCCTTCTCCAGGCACTCCTCTTGCTGAGGCACTCCTCTTGCTCTTTTTAGACTGTAAATTAAGTCACCTAGATAGTATGGTGAACCACAGTGCCCCAGCTTAGTCTAGTAAGCAGAGGAAACAACAGGGTGGGGATGGAGCTGGGTATACTGGAAACCTACATCTTCAGGCTGCGAACCTGCCTGCTGCTCCAAACCATCATCTCCACCTCCTGGTGTTACCTAGGTAGGGTAGATTAGAGCTGGAATATTTCCACCTGCCCAAACTACTATGTCAGCACCATTTGGTGGGTAGACAACACTACAAAACTTCTTCTCCATCTGTACTGAGTCAAAATTACCTGCTGTTACCATTTCAAAGCTGGATTTTAATGTAATGGGCTTCCAATGGGTTTACAACGCTGCTCAATGCTCATTCAAATTATTGAGCTACACATACCTTCTTTTTCCAAAAAGTATGTTTAGAAAGTGTTTATTTTTTTCTACAGATATAGTGCTATAAGCCAGAAATCCAGACACCCATCTTTACGAAGGACACAGAACAGAAGTGTTTACTCACTTTAAGTTAAGATTTGTTATTTTACTTTTTGTTTTCACAGAATGTCATGTCCTGAAATGTCTCCCTTATGTACAAACACTGCAGCAGGAAGCTCAGAAAGCCCTGATGGAGTTTATCTCAACAATGTTCCATGGAAGCCTTGGCAGGTTTGCTTCGATTCTTCAGCTAATCACGACTCTTCGAGACATTGATGCAGATGCTATTGAAGAGCTCTTCTTCAGGCCCATCCTAGGAGAGGCCACCCTAAATGTACTACTTATAGAAACCCTATATATCAAGCCAGACTGGCTTTGAAAACGAATGACATCTGAGTGCTAAAGTATTAAATTCGGAAGAGGAGAGAGAATATTTTGTGCTAAACAAACACATTTTAAACAAATCATTGATGCATATTTGTAAGCCATATATGCTTCAATGATTAAGTAATTTTGTAACATTTTAGAATTAAAAGCAGAGAAAACTAAGCATTTCATGATTCTGTGTGCTTTAAAAACCCTTAGGCTAAGTATTTAAAGATTGTCTAGGAGCACCAGCATACTTTCCAGTTGTGCTAGGTTCAAATGTATTATATCTAGTGAGTATTTTTACAGCTGTTTATACTATATGCTTTTGGCTTTAAGAAGCAAGGGCAATGGTAAATTTTATTCAGTTGAACTTAGATACATAAAGGGCTGGTCAATGGTAAAATCAGTATAAATCCTTCCTTTTCCTTGTCAGTCCTTGATCCCAATCCTTCCTCTGTTCCACTGAGAACTCTAGTCTTTGGCTGTAACTGCTGGATGGAGCTCCCCCTTACTAACTGCTTTCTTATAGGTTCTTTTCTAAGTCTTGCAGCAAATTGCGGGCATTAAGTCCCTCTCCCATTATTTACAAAGTCCTTTCCTAACTAAGGAACTAAACAACATGAATCAAAAATTTGTTGACTGGACAAAAGCTGTTGTTCAGAATTGTTTCCAGAATGGGAATAACAAAGGCTGAAAGTTACTGTGTCATGCCATAAGTGGCAGAACTAATGTAGCCCAGTTTCCCACACATTTAAGACCTTTTCCCTTTAGCCCTGACTATACCCTTTTATAAATATCCTCACTTCCTTCCAAATAGATGTCAGATACTCCTTGGACAGCAGAAATGCTATAATACGGTTTCCTACAGATGTGTACAATCTGTTCCTACATCTCTCACGGCAAGAGTTCCACGTCTCCACCTCCAAATGCACAATG
Source organism: Picathartes gymnocephalus (assembly GCA_013390045.1). NCBI lineage: Eukaryota > Metazoa > Chordata > Aves > Passeriformes > Picathartidae > Picathartes > Picathartes gymnocephalus. Next base: position 60,122 of record WEKY01004241.1, on the reverse strand, counting down.
GCATGCCCCAAAAATGTCTCTGTCTCCTACCCGTTTGTCTGGACAAGAGGCAGCATGTGTTGGGGTGGGCGCCAAGCGATGTGTGTGCTGATTGGCCATCTGTCAAGATGAAAAAAACATTGAACTTATACTTTAGCGGCAATAGGGGAAGATATTTGTATCCATTTCCTGTCCCACTCATCTCCCAGTGGTTTCCATGAAACTTAAGGGAATTAGTTTCTCAGTTTTTTTCACTAGTGGGTCCACTCTAGTTTTGCTTGGCAAGGGGGCTCAAACTCACCAAATAGGGCTGACAGACAGGGAGACAGACAGGACAACGAAGAGTATGATAGCTTAGAATTCCTTTAGAATGTCAAGCTAAAGTCAAAGGAAAGAGCACTTGTATATGTATATATATATATGTACAAATGCACATCAACAGAAATGGATGTTGAAAGGACTTCTAGAAGTCACACAATTAAGGAAAAAAGAAGTTTAAATAATAATAAGAGTTTAATACCTACCAGTTTTGACAAAAGAACACACATTTTTCCGCCACTTTGTTAATTGAGGAGTAAATTGCAAAAATAAAGGGGAAAAAGCAACCCCCAAACAAACAAACCAAGCCCCTGGGTACTAGTGATCGTGGAAGTAACAACCTCTACAGTAAATACAACTCACCCTCCTATGTCCCTAAGCTAACTAAACCTTTCAGAACTGAAGATTTTTGGACTGATATTTTCCATGGAAAGCCCTCAGGGTAGACGTTTGCAGTAGCTTTTCTTTTGTTAAAACGGATCAATAGTACTGCCACAGACAGATCAGCTGGTGCAGGGTAACAGGATATTCCATGGTTAGTTTGTGATGCCGAATGAAAACATTAGTTCCAGACATTTGCTTTTCGTCTGTTCTTCTTAAGATTTAAGCAAGCAGAATACATCTAAAACTGGCATTTGTACATTTGGTATCTACAATATAATTTGGTAGCAGACGTACAAGTTTCTCAAACACCTCCCAAGTCCTATAAGCTTCTACCTCTACTTCAGATGCTCCACTTGCACCCAGACAGTGCAGCACAGGCCAGGGTGGAAGGAGCTCAGCTGGCCTTGCCCATGCAACACCTTCTGCAATGGAAATGGGAAGAAGGGCTATGCTCTCATCTCAGTGCTTCCACTGCTGGTGTGAAGAGTGTAGAGAGGGGAAGAAATACCCTCAGCTCAGTGGGAAGAGTGAGGAATTTCAGTAAGAGGTATAATGTACAGAAAATATGTAAAATGAGATAAAATCATGGGGGCTTAGACAGAAGAGCAAAAAGGCTGAACAAAAAAAAAGGAAGAGAGAGGGACAGAAGCAGCTTATTAATAGAGCTAATTTCTATGTAGAATCCAGCTTACTTTCATAAGTCAAAGGCCTGCTTAATGACTCACCAACAGCCTGAACCCAGGACATGGTTTATGGTTCTGTAGCCTGAATTTCAGGCTAATGAGAGCACACCAGACAGTCTCTGCTCACAGCTTTACTTCTTATCAAAATCTGTTCAAGGTCTTTGACGTTATCTACATGATATACAACAGCTTCAACTCAGCTCTCCTTGGAGGGCATGATGCCAACAAGTTCCCATGGCTTGGCTCACCTGGAAGACAATGCTATATTTGCTGATGATTCTTTTAGCCTGGTGTGTGTCTAAGTAACCAGCTGTATGAAAAGAATGCCTAGTGCTCCACAGAGAAGATTGTGGTCAAGGTACTGGCCTTTCAAGATGACTTCACCTTCTACCATGAAGGCAAATACTAGGCTCCAAATAGAACTCGCAAAAGATCTTATGCTCATGGATCTCACCTCACTGTGCTTTGAATACAAGATTCAGTCTCTCACCATGTCTTTAATGAAACACATCTTTTTTAGTACACATGCACTTATAAGCCTCAGCAACCTTGAGCTAATGCTCTATGTAACCCAACATTCCCCATCTCACAGACCTGATCATGTATGGAGCATGAGTTGAAATAATCTTGGTATCCTGTTCGAAGGGGCTGAGATACCACTGTCTTGCTGAGGACAGAGTAACAACTCTGTATTTACTGTATTTAAGCTTCACGTGAAGTTGGAGGCTGTGCAGATAGAAGAAACTGGCAGAAACAGGAGAGGTGAGGGGCTGTGAGCAGAATTTAGGAGCAAAACCAGGAGCTGTCCCTGGAAGGTGGAAAGGCACAGCACCAGACAGCCTTTAGAAGTCAATAGAAATAATGCATTGGAACGAAGAAGCAGAGGTAGTAATGAACAGAAGGCAAGGGGATGACAACAGAAAATCCCTACTCCAGAAAAAAAAATATAGAGAGAAAGAGGGAGAGAGAGGGCGAGAGAAGCAACAAAGAAAGGTCTGTTACCACTTCCTTTAGCTTCTGTGATTGAAAACAGAAGCACTTCTTCTCCATCTGTGAAATCCATCAACGAAGCATGTGTATCCATCCCCCTCTAGCGCCCAGGAGACGACAGTATTGCCATCACCTAGTGTGTGAGCTTAGCTGCTGGAGGCATGCCAGATAAAGCACCCATCCCTGCTGATAACCCAGGCAGAGCTTTCACTCAGGTACACCCCTCCTCTCCCGTTGCTGACTTATTCAAAATAGTGTATGACAGTATTTTTAAATTGTTAGAAGAAACCTACATTGGCCAAATCTAGAATGAAAAAGTAAATTCAAATTGCTTGGGAAACCTTACTCCAGCCTCTTTCTGAATATGATTATAAACTCTTTTAATGTCCTGATTACAAACTCCTGTGGTTTCCCCTCAGGACTCCCTGCCTTACTTGGGGCAAAGAATGGCCTGTGCTGTGGGAATTTGTTATGACTTTGCAACGGAGAAGGCTGCTGTTGGCTAAGGCTCAGATGCTTTTGTTGCAGCACCATCATTGCAGAACCTGAACTAAAATGGATCTGCAGTGCTAGAAACAATGCTCTTACAGTTAAATTGGATGAATGATACCTTACAGAGTGTGGGCCAGCCACGCAAATTGAAGCGGCATTATTCCAGAGTGGTATTGTCTCAGAAAAAGGCTGCTACTAACAGTGTTAACTGGAGTAAAAGGTTATAGTATTTCAACACGACACCTGGGAAAGGGTGGTTTGCAGAAGTCAGTAGGGTCTCACAGTCTCAATCCGGGTCACAATAGGCTGCCTCACACTTCCAAACAATGTATAGTGCTGCAAGCACTGATAAATCAGTCTGGGCACACCTGAAGTGAAGGAAGCTTTCATTGACTCTAGGTGTTTTCATTCCTCCTTTGTTAAAAAAAAAAAAAAAGTGGTAATAGTAATGTCTTTCTTTTTTGACACATTTTTGAAGATTTTAATCAGTGTTTGTAAAGAGCTAACAAATACTGTACTTGAGAACATGAGGGAATCCCACTGAAAATTAATAAATTCAGTGTTCTAAGCTAAATTCAGCAGCACACAGTAAAATAATGGAGAAGCCTATACACTACAAGGAAAGGATAGATAGAGAAGATACTGAAGATCAAGCTTTAGTAAGCAGTAAAGCAGTGATCCTGTAGCAAAAGTTAACACGCCATTTCCAGTGGTGGGATCCATCTTGCAAGAGAGTCACTTGCACTGTCTCTAGAGCATGGAGAGGGACATGCTCTGAGGGAGATATGCCTCCCTTCTCTCAGACACCTACTTTAGTTTTGGATGAATCATACTATGAAGTGCTTTACCTCTGCCTATTGATACAGCAAAGGAGACTGCCTGACCATTTGAGATTCACTGCCTAACTTTCACATGGTGAAAATGAGATTAATCCTACCTCTGTGGCATATACAGAAGTGGTCTGGATCTGGTTTGCACCTGCAGTATTAACTTTAATGTCTTCTAATTAATGTCAGAAGCATGCTTGGATTTGCAGTCCTGTTCTTCTTTAAACAGTAGATTTTGAACTCATGGTTTCAGCTAAACATGTATTTCTAATAACAAAAACCTGATATAGGCTTGGAATCAAACATAATTCTGTGATTTTATTCACCTGCCCATAAATGCCTAAGAAAGCACACATAGGACATCACATTTATAAATTTATGTCCTTTCTGTACTATCTATATTAATATTTCTATGGAGATTTTTTTTGTTTGGTTGGGGTTTTTTCTTTTTCCTGTAGAATGCCTTTCTTACCTCTTTTGTAGAAACAAAGCTATTTTATTCAAAACCTAAAATTTCACTTTTGCTAGAAAGCACTAGCAAGTCATAACCTCAGACGTAATTTTATTTGCAGATAGGGCACTGGCGTAGGGTACGGGTATGTGAAATGTGCAGTTCTTCATTTATTATAATAGAGGCACACGAGGAAATATATGCCCCTTTTCTATTACAGGTCTTCTGATAAAAGCACCCTGACTCGAGAAAAAATGGAGACAAATTTCTACAATAAATGTATAGTCTAAAAAAGCATCAGTTTCTTTAGTAACAAAAAAAGGATCTCATTGAAGCTAGTGTTACTATTTGTGCAGAAATCCTCAATCTTTCCCTGCAGGCTAGGAGAGAGGAGGGTGACTCAGTAGTTTGGTTTTGCTTGGGCTTGTTATCAACTGTTGTCCTTATGAGGTTGTGATTTTGAAAGTACAAGTTGTCACTCTTCCTGTGTTCTCTCTCTCTTTCTCTGCCTGGGGGGGTAGCAGAAATGTTGCAAGATGAAGCACTCCACATCTCACCTAAGATAAGAACATCTTCATCAAAGGAAGACATGGCCACAGCTATCTGCAAGTAATCTCAGGAGCCAAGAATGCAAAGCTTCAAGTAGCGTGGGAATGGTCCCATTTCAGTCACAGCGGAAGCACTGTGACCCACACACACTCATAACCACAGATTTTCACTAGGAGGGAAAAATGGAAATCTAGTGTGAAAAATAAAGGTCTTTGTGCAGATCAGGATCTTATTAGCAATAAAAAGTAATCTGTCATACAACTATAACAGACAAATATTTGCTTCCAAATATACAAATTGGTGCCTTGGGACATAATTTGATGTAGTAGATGGCTGTGGTCACTGCAGCATGAGCAGGGCGTTGCACATTTGTTGAGGAGCAATGCAGCTCCTGGGAGCAAGACACAAAATATGGTGACAGACAAAGAAGGGATGCTCTAACCAGGAGGAACAGTGGCACCATCTCCACTGTGCAGCATTGTCTAGGAATTCAGCACAACTGGGAGGGCAACCGAAGATGTAAGAGTAAGTTGTCATTCCTGGTGACATGGTACACACTGGTGGTGTATCAGACTAGTCTGCTACCAAACACCACATTGTCATACCGAAGCGACCACAGAGATGTTGCATGTGGCTCCTGACAATCCTGCTGTGGCATCCTGGACTGGCAGATGTTGCTACTATATATCTTCTGGGATCTTGAGTCCCCTCAGCCCTGTGACATCAGCCTGTACAGTCCCTGCATCCCTAATCTACGTAGTTTTCACACTCCTCTGAGGCACTGAACATGTGAGCTCTGCACAGCATTCTGAGGGTGTATGGATAGGTGTGGACTCCCTTGCCCACACTCCAGGTTAGGCTAAAGCAAGCCAGTTCAGATCTGAAAGTCATGTATTTGCACAGATTTAACAACTTGGGTACAGCCCTGGGCCACTCCAGCTACACAGATTCCAGAAGTGGGTGGCATCAAGTTGGCTTGGAAAGTGAGCGAGGCAAATGTGTGTCTGTCTGCACCTGTCCTGGTCAATACATGTGAGTCAACAGCATCATTATTAGGAAAATAAGATTAGGGCAGGGACTAGGAAGGTCCTCCTACAACATCTAATCTGGTCTCACTCATCGTGGTTATCAATTGTGTATATGATTGCATCCCCAAACTTATCAAGCTCCACCTGAAGATAATCTAGGATGTGTTTGCATACCCTGTTCCTGATAGGACAGCACAGAATGGGACAGAGCCTTCTGATCTGATGGTTAGGAACTTTATAATTCCAGAACTTTCTCATTCCAATTCTAGATTACTAAGATTTTATTATATGCATATTCTTTCTACTAGCAGTATCAATTCAAATAGCTTTTCTCACTCAAGGTGTTGGATATCCAAGATGTTTGTAGACAACAGTGGTGTGCCCTATCCATTTGCCTCAGGCAGCTCCTCTTGCCATCCCTACTCTGATAGTTTGCAACTTATGGTCCACATCTCACTCTCTTGTTTTTGACTGATGAGCTAACATTAGGCTCACTTGATGTCCGTGATGAATCTCTCTGATACAGAGGTGAATCTCGGATTTGCTTCCATCTGTTCTCTCCTTCACCTGGAGGTCATTTTGTTTCCTGTTCTATGTCAGTATCACATAAGGCTTCATTGCTCTGTCTGAGACTCCACCTCTTAGCTATCTCAACCGTATCTCCCTCTACTCTGTTGCAACTGTCTTCCCTAATTTTCTCTTTTGTTATTCCATCACCTGCCTGCTTTTTCACATCCCTTTCCATTACTGCAATTTAATTTGTCAATTTTTTCTTCTCTATCAGTTAGTCTCTTTTTTGTTTTAATTTTGCAACTGCATCCTTCTTCCTCTCTTACCCTTCAGGTTAGTTTCCTAGATCCCAGCCTTAAAGAAAGGATGAAAATTCTCAGATCTCCTCCTACAAATTGCTACACAAGCCACACTTGCTGTTGTTTGTTTAGGGTGGGTAGAGCATTGCTTGCAATAGTAATTTTTCCTTTGGTCTTACCTGTAACAGTCTTTCACAAGATGCTGAATATGTGCAGTCGTAGGCAGTAGCTTTGACAATACATATGAAACTACCAGCAGGTTTTGTGCCACCTCCTGGCACATTTGAAGGAAAATAACCCTAGGCATTCTTCTACTGCAATGTAAATAATCCCAGTATCTTCAGACCTGAGGAAAACCACCCCTGTTTTCTATCTCATCCTACTTTTTGCTATCATCATCTTTTTGGCATGCTAAGGAAACTGAACTAGGAAAGCATACTTCTTTCTTTCCACTAATCTCATTTCTGGATGATGTGAGAAGCCTGTCAGGAAAACAGAGAAAGATAGACAGCATGAGTGTTCACAGAGTCATCATATACCTAGGAAATACACTTTGTTCTGCTGATCTCCAGAATATTTTGACTTCTCCAGCTAACATGCTTCTACTGTCCTGCCTGAGATCCCTCTTTCAAAGGAAGCTATTTTCATTCATTAATCTGAGCTAGTTCAGATCAAGAGTTTTCCTACTATTTTACAGTGAAATATTATCCCTTCTTTGCATTCTGAAATATCACAGAAACACAGAATCACTAGGTTGGAAGAGACCTTCAAGATCATCAAGTCCAAGCCATGCCCTAACACCTCAACTAAACCATGGCACTGAGTGCCACATCCAATCTTTTTTTAAACACATCCAGGGATGGTGACTCCACCACCTCCCGGGCAGATGATTCCAGTAGTTTATGTTTTAGTTTACTGAGGGCTCCTCAAAAGAAAGCACTGGAAAGTGCAAATCTACAGTTTGTTATATAGGCAGTTTAAGAAAAACAAAACCAAACTGTTTGCTGCTTTCTATAAAAAAGGAGATGATGCAGAACATCAGTAGTTTGGTTTTTTTCTTTTGGTTTTTTTGGGGGGAGAGGGAGGGGGGTTGAAGCAGATGATTTTTCAAACTCTTGTCTTTATTATATCCACCTCAGAAAGTAGATGGAAGATGAAAAATCCTTCAGAGGGGGCTGAATTTTGTCCTCTTGGACACAGCTTAGGAGAAATCAAAAAGGTGGTTGTGCCCACTCTTGCAAACAACTGTAAATTCTAAGGAGAATCCAGGAAGACTGAATCTTGTTTAGGTCTTTACATTCTCAAAATATGACAATATCTCAGAAGATATTTATCCTTTTCTTGAGCAGACTTTCACATCTGATGGTACAACAATGAAAAAACCAAAGGTACGAACAGAAATATTCGGTATTTTGGCTCAGTTGAGTAAGCAACTCTTGACATTTCTGAAAAAACTGGAAAGAACAACATAAAGAAAACAGGCTGATAACATACAATGTTTTCTAGCTTCAGGCATATGGTAACCCACATTTGAACTATGGAGACTGGAAAGACCTTTCCTTTGTGGAGATCCAAATACTCTGTACTACATATCTGTGGTTTTAAAAATATAAGGCACAATAAGTGATCAGCTTGATCATTATGATTGTTCCTCCCTTTCCCACAAAGATAAGTAAACCACCACTGCCCCAGACCACATCCCAGCATTAGCCCACGTCCCGTTAGGCTCTGAGCTAGTGAGAGCCCAGCAGCAGCATCAGGATGTGCAAACAGAGGTCAGTTCATGCGCAATCCACCCCAGGGTTCACAGTGTGCTGTGGACTCCAGGGGCAAATTGCAGCTTGCATTGCATATTGTATTGCATGGCACCCGCCTGTGCTGCAGAGAGCCTGCGCAGCCCCAATGAACACCATCACCTCTGAGAAACACACTTCCTAGTGACTCCTGTTCTTCACCAGTCTCTCAAAGACAAGATTTTTGATTATTGAACAATTCACAGTGCACCAGAAAAAATATTGCTTGTTTTGTTTTACACAGGGTCCAAGCTCGATTTCCTAACACACTGCAGCTCCTCTCCCATGATCCCCAGGGCTATGTTGCATCTTTCCTGGGAGGTCTGTGATCTACACAGTTAGAAGGTAGAAACAGGGTAGGGTGATCTATAGATTGACTGCTAGACTGATCCTTTGGGAGTACCAATACTGTTGTCAGATGCTTAGGTTGATACCATGTTGAATTAGATTCAATCCTGCTTGGCAGCTTTCTGAAATCTGTAGCTATTATTTCTGAAGGAAAGAAATTGCTGTTCAAGAGGACCCACCTTTTATGCTGACAGCCATGGTGGCCATGGGACTGTGATGTGTACAGGTATTGAGTACTTATATTTGGAAGGAACCTGATTTTCTGCAATCCAAGTTAACAGAATCTGTTGCTTAAGTCATCTTGTGGTACCATCATTATCATTGGGTTTGGCATTTTTAACTATTGAAGATTCCTGTTTCAGATAGAGTGTTTCCCACAAGATTGCCTATGTCAGAACTGTGTGGATACAACACAGTTACTAAAACCCAGAGACTAAGATTAAAAATATTGAATTCTAACTCAAGCAGATATGTAGACTTCACAAAGGTTATAGCTTGTGTAGTTACTGTCAGTGTTCTCAGGCAATGCCAGGGCTGAACAGGAGGAACAAAGGACTCCTTGCTTCCAGAGGCAATTGCCTGACACAAAAGAGACACACTGTTAAGAGTTCTCTGAGTTGCTACCACACATTTTTCTGTGAATAATGGATTTCTGTCTCTTTACTGTCACTCACTTTACTGTCACTGCCACATTAAAACTGCATTGAGCTGAATTTCTCTGCATATCAGACTAATCAATAACAAATCAACAAAATGTCTCTCTTGTGCTTCTCTTCCTTTCAGGTTTTAGCTTACCAAATGGGAATGGCAAACTTCAGCTGCATAGTATTTTCTGGAATTCTTGCTTCTTTGGCATTAGATTATTACATAAACATATGGAAAAATCTGCTTTGGGTCTTTTCAGTTAAGCATGTGTGACAATATCTGTGGCACAGTTCCTACCAACATTTGATGAGTTTGAGGGAACAAGAAGAAATCTTTTAGGGGCTACTCTTGCAAGGGATTTAATTCCACATCTCTGGGAAATGCTGAGCATAGATTTCCTTATCTCCTACATAGTCACTAGTAGTGCAATTAACTTCCCATACATCAATCACTGAGTGAGTTATCAAGCAGACAAGTCTTGCCCTGTGATTCCTGCCACCTACCCTCTCCCCAGTGACATCCACTGCAATTCTAAAATCAGCAGTCAGCTAGATTTAGAGACATAAAAGTTTCTGGCAGTATAAATTCCCTATCTTTTTACTTGCAGTCATCTGTCTGTCAGCCTGGGTGTCTAAGCCCTGTCAGTTCAATCCTTTTGTACCTAAGCTATGTAAAAGATCCCTATTTATTGCTGGGCCCAGACAAAAGCATAGCTCTTACAACCAAGGCTCTCAAAAGAATAATAAACTTTCTTGCCTTCCACCAATGCCTACTGAATTAGACTGGCCTAGGGCTACTTCCAGCAGTCAGATTTAGCCTGACCAGAAGCAGAGGTTAGAAGTAGATATGCAACAGTGCTGATGTTTAATTTTTAAAGAACTCCCAGTGGGATGAATATGCCTTGTTTTATTTTTCTTATTTCACAAAAGGATTGCACAAAAAATCTGAAGCAGTTTTGATGAAAGCAGTGAGCCCCGTTGGTAAGTCATTTAATAATTAGCTAAACAAAGCTCTTGACAGTTCACAGTAGGAAATCTGATTCAAAAAGGGTGGGGAGAACAATCTGATAGATCTGTATTTCAACATATGTATTTCATCAAGTAAATCTTTATTGTTCCCTGCCACCTAATGGTATACATGAAAAACTACAAATCAGTAAGACAATTCTCAATTTATGCTATTTCTAATAGACCTTGACATATTTATTTAAATATAGAGAAAGATGGAAGTTAGCGATAAGAATGTGAATTACTATTGCTGGCTTTCAGTGAGATCCAGGCTGCCTAAACTAGTCTAAATTCTGTGTTTTAGTGAAGCTGTGTTTCTACATTAAATGCCTGTGCTGCCTATGGGTGCCCCTGCAAACCCATTTAAAGATATCCTGTTCATCTAAATTAAACTTAGGCAGAAGCTTGTCATATATGTATTTTAAACAATCTGTTATATAAAAGTCAGAAAGCTTTAATGTACAACATTGCCACAACCTAGTTCTATTTTTCGAATGGGGCATAGAAATGCTGAACCCATCCTAGATTTCCCAGAGTCAAACAAATTGCATGAGTGTTAAGCATTCCTTCTCTCGGTGGTGACCAACAGAATATTCAGGTACTCTGTGGTGATGAAAATCTTTAAGTCAAAAGAGAATATAGAAAGATACACTCTTTTTATATTAAAATTAAAAAATGCATCTAGACATTTTTTTGCTGGAATGAAGAAAATTGATTGGGTGAAGGAAAAGAGAAGTAATAATAAATACCGCAACCAGCGACTTTATTTAAAGACAGCTGCAAATGGGTGACTGCAGTGGTGCAGATGCAGTGCCACACTGAAAGAAGCATTAGAATCTGAATGTGATCCAACACCTGAAACCTAGTCCAGACAAAAATATCTGGAACATCCTGTAACTGTACAGATAGTCAAACTAAAAGGAAGAGGTATATAGAAGGAAAAAATCCTTTGCAGTTTTGAATAAATTTAGGCAAACTGACAGCTGAGTATGGGGTTTGGCTCTTACAAAATTAGTAGCACAAGTATCCCTAAAGCATGATCTATTTTTGGGTAGCTTTGATTATTCACACCCTGAATACAGTTTTCTTCAATCTTCTCATGCTTGACAGCAATGAAACACGGGTCTGGATACTGTACTGACTTATGCAATACTGCTTCCCTGGCTAGTGGAACTAGTTCAACGAATGACCAGGTGATGCACAGAAATTGATGTCTCCATACATAAAAGTATGGCATATTTTACAATTTTATGGCAGCAGTAGGACTTGTTCACTGGCTGGTAGAGCACACATTCGTTATGTTTAATTTCAGAAATTACTATTAATATTATGGGGTGAGATTTATTACTTTTGTAACTGATCCCACTCTGATCAGCAGCTAAAGGCCAGTCTGTGGCAAGGTGAACAGAACCTCAAACACTTATTTAAACCTGTTGAACGTGTTGCTTGGTGCATGGTTATCTCTGGACCAGCATGTGCCAGCAGCAGGCAGAACACTGAGGAAACCTGGTGGGAACTCCTTGGATCCAAAGGTGGTTTCTTTAAATCACATGATCATCACTTAAAGCCATCTCTGTATATTTGTTTTTTGAGAACTGCTTATAAAGTCAGCTGTATGTATAAATATACATATATGCATATATACATATATACATATATACATACACACAAATACATTCAATATACATGAAGAATCCATCACTCTTCTTGTTTCTGAATCTCATTAAGGTTTTTGGCATACTTTCTTGACCAGTCAAATAGCAATTCTCACTTATTACTGGACAACAAAAGGTAATAATAATAATAATGATAATAATAATGAAGGTATTAATACGGTTATTTCAGTAAGACTTCACCCAGTAGTTTTGGTATCAAGATCATAACTTTTGTTTGAGCTACAGTACACCTTCCACAAAGAAATCTAGTTATGATTTGAAGAGTGGAATTGATGAGAATCCAGCATGTTCTTAGGTAAATTGTTCCTACATTTAACTATCCCCAGGAAAAAAGTGTGATTACCATGCCTTGTACAAATTGGATTTCATTATGACTATTTTGGCATTGGAATTATGAGCTGTCAACTATTAGAAATCATTTCCCTGTACAGGTATCTCTAGATTGAGTCAGTAGAAAATAGAGTTAAATATGTTCTGTGTTTTCAAGAGAATTAAAATTGATTGAATTAAGCAGAAGAGGGGGATTCTCATCCTGTAATTATGAAACACTGAAATGTCATATAAGGAAAGCTGAATAACATCTCTATGGATAGACACCGCAGTTTCTAGCTTTGATTCACTTAATGTTATTAATTACTCATGTAATTTTAAAATAGAACTGTCTTCAACTTACATGTGCAGTGTTTAAAAATCTAGAAAGCAACTGGTCATGAAACCCACAGTTACTATTCTAGACTGAGTGGGAAGCACTGTCTTACCAAAGAGGTGGGTCATACAGCAGAAGTAACTGGATGATTTCTGACCTTACATGCAAATGAGTCCAAAACTACTCCATTAAAGCTCCTTTTCCTTTTTTTCCTGCTCTTTGCCAGACTACAACTTGGCTGGTTCCAGATAGATTGCCCCGACCTGCTTTTTATCAAAGTGTAAAATAATAATTTCTCTGCTAAACTGTAAAAGGGTCCCTGGCATGTATGCTACCTAAGATGAAACCATTTACTTCTAAGTCCTGTTGATCAAAACCATTACTGCTCTGGTCTTGTTCAGTTTGTCTTACTCATTCTTAGGGGTAAGACAACCTTTTCTGTTCCCACATTGAATCTGTATAGGACTGATAATAAAACCAGTCAGACCAAATGCTACAACTTCTTTTCACATATCCAAGAAAGAGATGTCTGCCCCTAATCAGCAAAATACCCCATTTGTACAAGGGAGGAGGGATGGGAGAAAACTGCTCCAAAGTACCAGTACAGAAAAAGAAGGATAAAGCAGACAATAATTAGGGTATAAAGAAGACGGAAGACAGCAAACAAAGCACGAAAACAGCTGTAGTGCCAAGACCTCGGATGAATGGGACAAGAGGGCTTATTAGCAGTTCCTATAAGAGGGGGTGAATCAGCTAATCAACTGTTGGGGTGGAAACATGCAACAAAATTCCTTCCACGAACCACAGAGCAGGGAGAAGAACTTACAGCAACACTAAAGCATGTCAGACAGAAGTGACAAGAAAACAACTATGCCCAAAGGAATGCAACAGAAATCGCCTGGATGCTTCATCATCTACAGAAATGTAATTTAAATAAAGCAGCACCTACTGGGAAATGTGACAAGCTTAAGGTTCAGTTGCAAGCTATGTAAAAATTTTCAGAGATTTCGAAATAGAATATTGGACTTGGAGCCATATGTTTATGTCCAAATCCAATATTGCAGTTTTCTCACAATTAGATCCATGTCAATCAGAGGCAACAACATGGACTTCAAAGGAGTTACAGCTGATTGATGCTGGCATAAATATGGGCATAATCTGGTCTGTGTCATAGGGTCTGCAATTATCATCAGACCCTCATTAATTGCTCTGCATTATTATTCACAAATAATAGTAATCCCTGCCAGAGTTTTTGATGGTTGTCAACAATACTAAGGATGTGCAAAATGACTAATACACACACATGGGGAATGTAGCTGATTTCAGTTCTTAATGTCTGCTGTACAGATTTAACAGAAGTGGCCCTAAGTGACTGAACAACTTCCAAAAGAGAAAAATGTCTTCAAAATGTGATTGAAGTTGCTGGAATATCATAACATATACCAGCAACAACATGGATATAATTATTACCCCATCGGAGCTGGAAAGACATAAATGCTGGGACTAAACTCCACTAAAATATTGGTCAGCCAATGTACATTTGAATAAACCTCTTTGATTGCCTTTTTTTTTCTTTTTTTTTTTTTTAGTTCCAGTGCAAATATCCAAGGCCATGCGGACAAATCATCTTTTGTACTCAAAAGGCAATAATAATTTAGGTGTTAGTGTATCTCCAGATACATTTTTCTCTTTCACCTATGTCTGACTAGCAGGTGAACACATCTTACTGAAGATATTTCTTTTTTTCACCCTTCCATCATAAATGCTATAACTTCCCATGTAAGATACTGGGCCACATGATCATTCCTTTCCTTTTCAAGCTCCATGTATCACCAGGTGTAGGCGACAAGAGTCATTGAATCAAGGAAGGAGTATCCTTTATCTGCCTATGCTGAAAATCGAAGCATCTCCTACAAGGTCACCACCACATTTTATAAATAACACAGCATGGCGTATGCTAACTGTACATAAACAGAATATATTTTACAGTTTATAGTATGAGTTTAGCAATTCACAGCTCCAACAACTGACATTAGTAAGAGATGACAGACTCACATGTAGAGTAATTCCTTTCTATACTATTGTTCTCCATTTTTAAGTTTTGCAGATCTTGCCACAATGATGTGAAATATAGCTAAATTCCTCCTACTCAGATTCATTGCTTTCTGAAAGAAACACAGTTATTTGAATAGTAAACTTGGATATTTGTAATATCTTCCACTATTAGCAATACATATTACATGACTAAATATACACTTGATGGTTATTATGTTTTCCAGGTTCTAAACTTTTTCAAACATCAATGTGTTGCCTTCAGGTAAAGTTGGAAGCAATCTCAACATTTGACATTTATACTCTTTGTTCATTCCAAAGATGGCTTTTCTATTTTTTATTAAAATTTTCACCCCCTTTAGAAACTTAAATAGTGCCTTGTTTCCCAGGGATATACTTGGATATGTTCGAATTTGTTTGATCCCATGACCAATTGCTCAAAATTGGAGTGCTTTTCCAGCAGTCTCTAAGGATAAAGGGCATGTTAAAGAGCAAGTAGATGGTCTCCCCAGTCAGCAGCAGGATTAAGCCTTTTATTTTGCACAAATCTTAATGATTAAGAAATTCTAAATCAACATGAATAAATACATTTTCACAAAACACATAATGAAACAATAGTCTTCACTGAAATGGAACTGTAGTAATTACAGGGATATTTAGTAATGGCTTGGAACTCAGATAGAAAAAAGAAATCTAGTCGTAACAGTTATACATATTTTATGTTAGACATGACATATCATATTCCAGAATTTAAACTAGGCCCTGTTCACACAGGGTTACATGTGAACCCTCTCATTTGAAAGAGGTGATGGCATTTATATGTCATTCTAATTTCTAGCCCTTTTCTTTGAGGCACGGTTTTGAGTTAGAGTTCTTGGAGCAAAGTGAAAATGCTAACCAGTATTGAGGCGCGGAAAGGACTCCACAACCCGTGTTAAGTTGTGAAGTAGGTATGTTTATTCAGCACTGGACACATGGAGGATCACTCCTCAAATCACGTGTGTGGCCCAGCTGTCCCTCAATCCTTTTATCCTTTAAAATATTACATATTCATAGGGTTACATAATTTTCCAATACATATGTATCTTTTAATCCCACCCATCTTTGCCCCAGATGGTAATCAGTCCAGTGTTCTTCTGGTTATCTTTGGTGGTCACTGGGATAAGGTAAGAGAGTGCTCTTCTAAGTTTGGACTCTTATCTTCCCCCCTCTTCTCAGGGCCTTTTGACCTCTGGCTTCCATCCAAGGCAGGGAGTTGATGTATTACTGCCGTGGGACCTGAGACCACTTCTTTATTCTCTCCTTATCAATCCTTGCCTCTTTTCCTCTCTTTTTCTGTCCGTGAAGACTGCAGGAAATGTTTTCTCTCTCTCCTCCAGCAAATGTTGAGTATAGCACATTCCTTTTTCCTAAACTATTATTCTAACTTCTACTCTCTTCAGTTCTAATTTAAGTTTCTTGTTTCAGTATGGTTGATCTTACAGATAATATCAAAACAGACAGGGAAGAACAACTCAAAGCTTGTCACATGTTAGAGGTTGCATGAAGGGGGTTGATGAAGAGGCATGTACACGGACAAGATGTGAAGCACTGACATAAGGGAAAGGATTAATCTGGAGACAATTAAAAGGCAGCAACGATGGGCATACACAGGAAGAAATGGAGGCTGCAGAAGTAGACCAAGAAGATTCACCTGGATGATGGAAGGAATGTGAGGTGGTCACTTTGCTGAGGAGAACATTAGAAAGAATGTTTTTATAAAACGTGACAAAGAAAATACATGCATATGAAAGATCATAATTTCAATAATGTAATGAAGGTATGAGCAAGAGTGTTTGGAAGAAAGGACCTTGGAAAAAATGAATTAAAAATAAGACAGACTGAGAGCCACATTGGATGGGCAGTTGAGAGGAGTTTTGAGAAACAGAGTGGAACAGGTAATATCTGCAGGTCTATGAATTCTTTTTACCCTCCTGGGGCACCTGCTGGGGTAGAATTTGAGGATTTCAGATATTTGTGAAGGGAGCCTATAAGAAAGATAGAAAATTTACAAGGGCATGTAGTGACAGGACAAGGGGGAATGGATTAAAACTGGAAGAGGTTTAGATTGCATATTAGGAAAAAAAAATATTTCCTGCAAGAATAGTGAGGCATTGGAACAGGTGGCCCAGAGATGCTGTGGATGCCCCATCCCTGGAAGTGTTCACAGCCAAGCTGGATGAGGCACCGAGCAACCTTGCCTAGTGAAAGGCGCCCCTGCCGCTGGCAAGGTTGTTGGAACTAGATCATCTCTAAGGTCCCTTCCAACCCAAACCAGTCTATGATTTGTCGATTCTGGGTGGTGACACGACAACACCTACAGTGGAAGAAAGAGAAGAGTTTAAGGGGAGAGGTGAAGCCTTTAGTTTCAGCTGCGACTGTGACAGCACCCGAGGGGGCGGCGAAGGCCCCTGTGGCCGTGCCTATGACTGCGGCAATGACCGTGCCTGTTGGCTATGGCTGTGGCCATGGCGTGTGGCCGTGCCTACGACTACACCTGTGGCTGTGGCTGTCCCTACGACTGTACCCGCGGCTGCTCCTGTGGCTGAGGGCGAACGGGAGCACCGCCCTCCCGCCCTCAGGGCGCGCGGCCGCGCGCCGCGCGCGCAGCAAAACTCCCTGCCCTCTCTCCCTCCCACTCCTCCACCCACTGCGGAGCCGCCGC
>WEKY01004241.1:30785-42611 GCA_013390045.1 Picathartes gymnocephalus | reverse complement strand
CGCTCCCCGCCGGGCTCTGGGGCCGCCTGGCCCCGCTGCCGGGCGCGCCCCGCCGGGCCGCCGCGCACTTCGCTTTCCAGCCGGACCCGGCGCCCAGCGAGTACGGTGAGAGCGCGGCTGGGCCGGGGTCCACCCCGCGGGCCGGCCTCAACCTCGCTCTGCCGCCGGGTCCGCCCTGTCGCCCCCGCCTTCTTGGGGGAGGCCGCCAACAACCCCGTCCGGGATGGGGGGGAGGGCGTAGGCAGGCAGGCAGAACCCGCCGAGAACCCGGTGGGGCGCTGAGAGTCGGGCCCCAGGCGGCGGAGGCATCCGCACCGCCGCGTGACCCCGCTGTGTCCTCGGCATTTCCAGCCGCGGGCTCTCCGCAGGAATCCTGGGCTCTGAGTGGGAAGGCCCCAGTGGGCCGCTGGCGGGGCCGGCGGTGCCGCAGGCCCCCTCGGCGGTGGGGTGGTGAAGTGTTTTGGGCTGTCAGAGCCAGAGCTAGGGTAGATCGGCCCATTATGAGCTCAGACCTGCAAGGCCATCCTCGGCCCCCGTCCTGTTCCAAAAGCTTCTAGGAGTAACGTAGACTTGACGTCTATCCTGGTTTTTGTGTTCCCTGCTTATGTCATGAGTGTGATAATAAAGACTGCTGTCCGCTGAAAGGTTCGAGGTCATCCTCGTGGTCACATGGTTGAGAGTAAACACAGATAACTTGGAAATGAACAGCGCATGACATTTGACTTTTATTTCTGAGATGCATCCCTGTAAATGGCTGGTGCCTAGTTTTCCTGGAAGAAGCCTGCCAGCTGCAGAACAGCTGGTTCTTACACATGAACCTCACTATCCTCCAGAAAACTTGTTACTTGGTTGGATACCTTGGTGTTGCACCTTGAACATGACCAACAGATGGAGAGTTTTCTCTACCATTCCTGTTTGTGATAAAGATGTACAGGCATCCAAGGTGCCACACGGTGAACCTTGTGTATGACAGGTGCCTGCTTGAGATCACGTTAAGAAGCTCTGGTGTGGCATGCCAGTTATTGCCATTTATTAATAGAAAACTAGTTCCCTGTGAATTAAAATATGTGCTTTGAAATTCTGTGAAAAGTAGTGGAAGTGAAATAAAATTATTGCAGTACTGATCCTGATATTGTTGAGATAATGCTTTTCTATCTTCACAGTTCAAATCTGAAAGGCACAATTAGTTCCCCCTTTCCTGTGTGGGCTGAAAGAAAGGCCTGTTTTATATGCAAGAGAAGCAGGTTAGAACTATTGTGGTGAGGAATTTCTGAGAGTAGCTTAAGTAATAGCCATTTATTTATATCAAATACTGGAAGGATGATGTCTTGTAGAAAAGATAACCTAAGTACTGACATGGATGACTTGGGGAAGAGAGAAAGAGCTGCTGTTCCCCAGCTTTTCCTTTGAATTTGTAAATTTTGTTCATTAGGGCTTTTGTATAACTTGAACATAGCAGTTCCCATAACATTTTTTTTTTACATTTTCCTTTCCTTAAAGGGCCATGTAAAGTATAACAAGTGAAGTTACCAAGCACAGGAGTGTGTAGGAATGCAGCTACTCAGCTGTTCAGGTGTGGCATGACACGAGCCTTTAACAAAAAATACTAACATTGATTAACCATTTAGAAGAAAGGGAAGCTGAATGTTTGTTGAGAGGTACTGTAACATTAGAATTAACCATCTTATTTATTTTACTTTACACACTGTGTGTGTTGGTAGGTAGCATTCTCCTGGATCATGGCTTCTAGTCATGACTTAAGAGGTTTTGCTAGTTAAAGAGCTACCAAGTATCAGCCAAGCAATTTCTTACTTTCTTTATTTCTTTTAAGAATTATTTTATTTGCTTGGAGAATCTGAATTGGTCACAGTAGTGAGGACTAGGCTATTGTTTGGTCCATCATTGTTTCCAGGCCTCTCTGTTTTTCCCTGCAGTGCTTGAATGAAGAAGGGCGCTCTGGTAGCCTTTCTTGGTTTGAATTAAACAACTTGCTTTACTTGAACACCAAGTTTCTTTCTTTGAAGTATGAATTTGATGCTTTAGACACTTACTAACTGCAGTGCAGTGAGCAGGCCAGTGGTCTAGAAAACTTCTGATAATAATAGGTGTCTGTAAACAGGAAAGGCTGGAGCTTTAAAAAATGTGATAAAAGAACGATAAAGTAAGCTTCATGCAATCTGGTGAATTTTAGCTGGGAGCATCCCAATCCTTAAAACAATAATACGTTGGTTTCTTCCTTTGAAAAGGAAGTTGTTGTTCCCAGTGTTTGACTGAGAATTGCAAAGCTGCGTTTGCTCTAGGCAAGAGAATAATTTTTTGAAAAAAAAAATTTGAAGTGGAATTCTAGTCCTTTGCAAGGCCAAGTATACAATCCCATTTATCCCATAATTTAAGTTTATTCAGCAGATGAATCTTGGGTATTCCTAACAGGGGTCTCGTTTTTGATGGTTAAGTTTTTAGACATGTTTGCACCAGTGTTTGCTAATGTACTTCGTGTTTTGAACCAAATTAAATTGCTGAATGGTCACTTTCGCACAGGGCAAACTCAGAAGATGAATCTCTTCCAATCCATAACAAGTGCCTTGGACAATGCTTTAGCCAAAGATCCAACTGCAGGTACCTTACACTTGTTAGTGTGTTTTGCCTTATATTAACTGTGTTTTGGTTTGCCTATCTGTGTACAATATTTAATGTATTTCTCGTGGTCTTTAAAATTTTCTCGTAACTTTTTCTACACTTTAATCTTGAATCTTAAAAATGTGTTGCATTAACAGGTTACTAATAGATTATATGGTCTAAGATGCAGTTGTATCTTCTGTATTAGCTCTGTGTATTTCACTTGAAAGTGAGGACAGAAGATATATTATTTAACATGCTTATAGTATTACTGATGAGAGCTGTCCTTAAGGGCAGCTTGAGTCCCACTAGTAGGAGTTTTAAAAATGTAGACATTACTTTTACTTTTCTTAAACTGTCTGTTCCCTAAACGTGGTATTTTCTGAGAGACCATATATTCCTCTCTCTGTACATTCTGCTTTTTTCCCTGCCCTCCAGAATTAATTTATAGCTTTACTGATTTCTGTTCATTGTTGTGCATAGGCAGTGTAAGATTTGCTAGGCTTTTGCGGTCTGGATAACCCAGAATTTGGAAGATACTGCTTCATTATAGCGGGATTTAAAAGGCTTATCCTAAACTCTTGCACAAAACTATTTGCTCCACTTTTAATTCTTACACATAACAGGAGGTCTTTTGCTTCTGTTGTCCTAACAAAGGCATGAGGATGGCCAGATATCTGAAAGAGATGCTTCATGCCATGAACACAGCTGCAAAGTCTGAATCATTTTGGGTTTTCTTTATAGCATGTTAGTAGCCCTTTTTGGCACTGCTTGAATCGCTGCTCAGCCTAAAGTCTGACTAATTGTCTAATCTGTTGGGACAAATTCCATATTGTCTGTCCAGTACTATGCCTGTATACATTCCCTCTAAATCTACGGCTGTGTTATATGCACCGTGATTAGATTAAACTTAGACAACTGAGGGTAAATTAGAGCCAAGAACAGATTTTACTACCATTTCTGTAGAATCAGCCTTATAAAAGCAAGTAAAATGTTAGACCAGCAGGAACCTAGACTCATAATCTTCAGCCTTTAGGGAACCAGTTACTCTAAGGTTCCAGTCTTGCTCCTCAGCTTTGCAGGGTTTAGTCTTTGTTAAAGCTCTTTGCAAGACCATGTTGGAGTTCTACAGTCCAGCCGTGAGTTCTCAGAATCACTGCACTTACTGAATTAATTAGGACTTTTCGCAATAGAAAACATGTCCTTCATATGTTTTCAGTTGTATGGGAATTGAGCAATTGTTGTTTAAGTGTGGAAATCCTCATACTTGTGTTGATGAGAATTAGGATCTCTCCAGGAAAATATATTTGAGTGGCTGAACTGAATGAGTAAATCCATTCAAGTTTGTAGATACCAGCATTAAATGGGAATATTTTTTGTAGATGCTAGCTGGCTCAAAAGTAAGGAGCCATATGGTAACAGAGAGGCCTTACAAAGATTTTAAGTACATAAAATCCCTCACAAATTATTGTTAAAAATTAGAGAAGTGATTTAGGGACATAGTTCAATCATAGACCCCCTGAGTACATTCATTTTACGTCATTATAGAAGTTATTTTTCTTTTAAGGGGTGTCATTGATGTGATTAACACAAGTATGTCAATTGCTTTTACTGATTCCAATCAGAAATTTATTTTATTGAATTAAGAATAGTATTTGAAAGATAAGAAGATTAACTTATTATTTTGTGTCCTTCAGAATGTGGAGAATATTTAAGAATTGGGGAATAATCAGAACTGACCCTAATTCATGCAAGCAGCTATTAGTGATACTGGTGCACATCTTACATGCTTAAAAGTTTGAAATGAACAATACTTGTTTCTGTGAAACAGATAACTGCTTTAAGAAAAATTAGACATAACCATTCCCTAAATTCAAATTAAAAAACCCTGAACAGATAGTTGATCTGAAGCTTTTTAAAGGCAAGCACTTTTAGTGATAAAACTTTATTGACTGCAAGAATAGTAGTGTTAAATACTGAGAACTGTCCTAGTTGTTAAATAGTATTTTTTAGAGGAGTTCCTTTGAAGTTAACTCTTCAGGGATCTGGCAAGTATGTTTGGAGAAGGCTTGACCTTTCATATTGAATTGGTATTTGAGAAACACTTCAATTTTATGGTTTTCAAAACACTATATTTATTGAAATCTGTGGTTGAAGAATGTAAATGGTTACTAGTTGAAGTATAAGGCTTGATTTAAATGACTCTTCAGTGACTAAATGTAATTGCTTTTTGGAATTTTACTCATTTAGTTTTAGACACTGTTATTGTAGTATATTTCAGAAAAATAGATAGCTAATGAAAGCCTAACAATCAGTTTCATGAGTTCTGTTTTGAGACAGCTGTGTTGGTGTTCTGATTCCTCATTAACCTTGGTTCTTCATTTGTTATAGTCAGGCTGTGCATGAGAAATGCTTAGATCTAGATAAATCTTGAAGTGAAATGAAATGTTAGGTGTTACTTTTATTAGTGTCTCATATAAAAGCCTTTGAAACATGATCATTTAAAAGTAAGATGTGTTGGAGTAATGTTAGCCTCCCCTACTGTTCTTATTTTCAGTTGTATTTGGTGAAGATGTGGCCTTTGGTGGAGTCTTCAGATGTACAGTTGGCTTGCGAGACAAATATGGTAAGTTAATTTATAAATCTGACATCAGTTTCGTATTAACATCTCTGCCCTTTTTTTTTTTTTACCCATTTTACTGTGAGACGTGCTGTTACTGCAATGTTAAAAACCATGAAATCAATGTTTCATGTATGGCAAGACTACTTAGTGCATAGCATTTTACAGGTCTTAGAAGATGGTTGTGGAGACAGTAACACGATACAGCTTTTAATTTGGCAATCACTATTCCCCCATTGGGCAATTAAAGAGAATAAGAGGTTGTAACATATTAAGTTTCAGCAGCTTACTTTCTTTCCCAGGCACAGAGGTGACTAGGACCTTTTGCAGCAAATGATTAAATCTATTTAATGATAATAAAGATGTTTTACAGCCATCTTGGAGAACAAATATCCACTTTTTTTTTGAGTAAACCAAAAAAGGGGAGAGGACGAAGACTATGTTTATAAGAAGTTTCAGAAACACAACCATATTTTGTTGTCTTACTTCTCTGTTTGAGTTGTTATGTGGATGTTTCTTGCTCTCTAGTTCACACATTAATGTTCAGATAATTTGGGTAGAACTTCTATTAGCAATGATCTTTAGTGCTGCTTGTTGAGATTGAGTTACATTTCTGTAACTGGTGTGAGATGTTGACTGTGTGTACTAGACTCTGTATAAAAATTCACCCTTTGAGACAGCAACCAGTTGCTGGAAACATAGGTAACAGAAGACATCATTTGGGAAATAAGTAACAGGAACAGAGAGTTCTATAAGCAACCTTGGGTTTTAGTGAATGTCTCCAGTTTAAAAGACAGAAGGGACAAACTATATTGTTAGGGTTGTGCTTTGAGGGTTATTTGATGGGATTTTTTTTTGATGTAAGATGGTCGTATAATATTGGAATGAAGGAGATTGTTTGAACTTTGTAGGATCATTTTATTAGTGTATTCCAAAGTGCCAGTGCTGTTCAAAGACTCTGACATCTCTGACTGACCTGACAGAGCACAGGGGGTCTGTTGAGGAAATGCAAAGGACTGTTTACACTGTATTAATCGGGATGATAGCCAGCAGTCACAGCACATCAGCAACCTAGCTAGAATTAGGTTTATTTCATGGTGTAGTGGTTTCACATCGCCTCCTCACACTAGGCTATAGTTTAGTGTAGTGGGTTCAAGTACTTTGGCTGAACACCAGTGCACTTGCTGAGTTTACTTACTCATTTCTGTGGTGAGATAAGGATTAGGAGAAATGCAAAGCAGGCCTAAAACTTCAAAGGTAAAAAGATAATTTTTTAACAGAACTAAAAGACAAAAACCAAAAAAACAAAAAAAAAGGAATTAGAATAAACCTCCAGATGTTTCTTTTCCCCCCGACCTCATTTGTCTTTCTTTACCAACAACTCTTTTTGCAAACACAACACAGAAACAAAACCTAGAGATCTTTAGTCAGTTTACCACGTTTGAAATAGACTTTCATCAGTTCAGTTGGGAAGAAGAGTCTCTCCTACTGTGCCATGGAGACTTTCCCACAAGAACACAGTTCTTTCATGGGCTCTATTTCACAGCGAATCAGCCGCCCGGAAAGGATATCTGTTCACTGTGAGTGTCCTTTCCTGGATACACAGTTGTTCCCACAACTGCCTTTGAGGACTCATCTTTGTATCATGGGGTAATATTTTAAGGATGAGCTGTTCTAGTAAAAAAGCAAACGTCTTCTCTCTCTGGAAACAAGGTTTCTCCTATTCCTGTAGTAAGGGTTTGCCTCTATTCTCTTCCCTGAGGTAAGAGCCTTTTTTCCTCTATTCTTCTACCCTGAGGTAAGGGTCTTCTGCCTCTATTATAATCCCTGAGGTAAGGGTTTCTTCTCTGTGATAAGATTTCCCACTACCACAGTTATTGTAAATTTGGTTTGCATCAGCACGAGTGCCTTGGCTTAGTCTCTAGTTAGAACAAATTGTATCCCCCCAATTGGTACAATGCGAGTTATAAGGAAATAGTTTGAATATAGTCTATTACCATGGTTTTATAGAGGAATTTCAGCTTAAAGCATCTCCTCTTTCTATTCTCTTTAGACTTTCAGTCCTTTTTCACTGACCTTGGTGTCTCTGTTGCTTTCTTCTGTGTCCTTACTTCTCTGAGTCCATTTTGTGCACTTAAAGCTATATCTGAGTCTCTTTGGTGCACTCTTCCTGATTCTCTTGTTGGTCACATGACTTCTGTTCGGCAGTGGCTGGAGCTGTTGGAAACCCCTCTCGGAGAGGCAGGAAAGCAGAGAAGACAGGAATGGCTGCATTGCGACATCTTGGCAGCGTTGGTGCTCCTGGCGGGGAGGAGGAATAAAAGCCGTGCCATGAGTGGTGACGGAAACCACGGCAGCAGTGGCAGAGCCACTGAGCCCGGGCTGATAGCTTCTTGGCAGCGGCAGTGGCAGCAGTGGCGAGAGCCACGGTAGGGGCGGGGGCGGCGGCAGGAGCCGCAGGCTGATTGTGTTCTTGACACCCTCCCGGTGGGGCGAGGGAAGGACCCAGCCCCTCGAGGGTCAGTAGGCCCCTGCTGGTGTAGGTCCGGCCCAGCGCAAGGCCCAGGTGGGCTGGCCGGGCTGTGCGGAGATGTTACCTATTCCAAGCTGGAACTCCAAAGAGGAGGAGGTTCTGGTTTTCCTCTCTTGAATTTGTGGATTCACAGAGACGTATCCCATCCTTTCAGTGGTTAAACAGAGCGTCCATCTCAGAACTAGCCACTAATTGGCTCTCTAAAGTGCAGGAAGCTGCACTTTACGGGAAGTTGTGAAAGTACTTTTTCTCAAACCACCACACATGGGTATAATAACAAAGAACTTTAATGAGATTTTTGAGGAAGCTATGATGTGACTTTGGGAATATTTGGGAAGAACTCCTTTAAAGTGTGAGAGGGAACATGAGAATTGGGGAAGTACTTATATGAACATTGAATAAGAACTAATGAAACTAGTATTGCCATTTGCTCAAAAAGGGTACTGACCTCTTCAAGGTGAATAGAGGATAGATTTTATGAGGAAAAACTAAGAAGTGCTCTTGTTTCATGCAATAATAAAGTAAAATGGGTAAGTATATAAAGTGCTGGTGAGATAAAATTAACAAGGTAGGAACCTGTCTCTTCACATTCATTCAGACCATTGCAAAGATCATACTTGCTAGAGGAAAATTGTATCAGCTAGAAGAGAAGGAAAAATTTGAAAAGCTTTTTGCTATTTTCCTACATTAATAGGTTTTTTTATAGGTTCTGGTGTTTAGGTCTAGGTGAAAAGTGAACTGAAGATGTTGATAGTGATTGAGAGAAAAGGAGGTGAAGAAGGCATGACTTGATGTGGCGGTTTGACCCTGGCTGGAGGCTGGTACCCACTGAAGTTGGTCTATCACTCCCCTCCTCAACTAGACATGGGAGAGAAAATATAACAAAAGGCTCATGAGTTGATATAAGGATATGGAGAGATCACAAACCAATTACTGCTATGGGCAAAACAGACTTCACTTACAGAAATTGTTTGAATTTATTACCAGTCAAAATCAGAGGAGGATAATGAGAAGTAAAACAAATCTTAAAAACATGTTCCCTCAACCCCCCCTCCTTTCTGGGCTTAACTTCGCTTCTCATTCTCTACCTCCTCCTCCGCCACAGCTGTACAGGGAGACAGAGAATTTGGGTTATGATCAGTTCATCATTTGTTGTCTCTGCCACTGCTTTTTCCTCAGGGAGAGGAGTCCTTTCCCTTCTCCAGTATGGAGTCCCTCTCACGGGAGACAGTTCTCCATGAACTTCTCCATCATGGCTCTTTCCCCTAGGCTGCAGTTCTTCATGAACTACTCCAGTGTGGGTCTTTTCTACAAGGTGCAGTCCTTCAGGAACAGGCTGCTGCAGTGTGGGTCCCACGTGGGGTCACAAATCCTGCAAGCAAAGCTACTCCAGTATGGGCTTCTCTCTCCACTGGGCCACAGGTCCTGCCACAAGCTTGCTCCAGTGCTGGCGTCCCATGGGGTTACAGCTTATTTTTTGAGGTATCCACCTGCTCCAGTGTGGAATCGTCTAGGGGCTGCAGGTGGATCTCTGCCCCTGCCATGACCCTCCGTGGGCTAAAGGGGCACAGCTGCCTCACCTTGGTATCCACCACTGGCTGCAGGGGTATCTCTTCTTTGGCCTCTGGAGCACCTCCTCTCCCTGCTGCTTCATGGGTCTTGGGCTGTTCTGCAGGGCTGTTCCTCTCACATATTTTCACTCTCTTCTCTGAGCACAGTCACTTCTGTGCCATAATTTTTTGTTTGTTTCCTTCTTAAATATATTATCACAGAGACATTACTGACCTTGCTGATGGGCTCATCCATGGCCAGAGGTGGGTCTGTCCTAGAGCTGACTGACATTGGCTTTCGTGGACGTAGGGGAAGTTTCTGGCAGCTTCTCACATAAGCCACCCCTGTATCTCCTTTCCCTTCTATCAAAACCTGGCCATACAAACCCAATACACAGGAAAAATAAAAGTTCTTTATGATGCTGCTGACGTGCCCATAAGTAGATGAAAGACAATATCTGAAATAGGAGTTTGAACAGAAAGAGAGTCTGAAGATATGGTCCTGAATTTAGGGCTCATTTACAGAATGGTAATTCAATTTTGTAAGGCAGATAAGAGGACACGGATAACTCAGCTTCTTTCTTCACTGATAGTGAAATGCAGTAGAAAACAGGCAGTGAATGAAGGGGGAATGGTAGAGATGAACTGGAAGATGTACTGACAATATAGTTACAATGCTGAGGAGAAGCAGAAAAGACTGAAAGTGCAAAAACTGGAAGAATACAGTCGTTTGAGGGGTGTGTCTGCCTATCAGTGTAGTCTTAGAGATTAAATAAATTCTAGATGGAATGCTTGTTTTATGAACAGGCTAGACTCCTTGTAAAATAAGGAGGAATTCCAGATGGAAGTGACAACCAGCCAACCTGATGAATCTTAAGAGGAAGATTACATCCACATTGACTCTTTCCCCATCCTCCTCCTGAATTTACTGTCAAATTATAATAGGCAATGCAAGTAATATAATACGGGCTTGTTTCTATATGTTGATATAAAATATGAAGGAATGAATAGGGTTTTTTTCTCCTATCCTAGAAGAGGGAAGCTGATTTGTTTTTCATTTGTTTAATTTCTTTTTCCTAGTAGATAATTAAAATCACTAGGTGGCAGTCTATGCCTATAAGTTATTATTTTGATAAAAACTGAGAGTTCATTTTTAAGCACTTTTATAGATGTCGAGGTCTAAATATCATCTAATGTTATAGTAGGAAGAATTTAATGTATTAATACTTATTAGTAGTATTATAGAGATACTGGTTGCTGTCCAGAATGTTACTGAAGTCTCTCTGAAGAGACAGAAAAGAAATTTGCTTTTAGAATAAATTTGTCATAAAATATAAAAGCTGCTTATTTTTTTTTCGCAGTGCAGCGTTATGTTGTATAAACACAGCCAGACACCTGTAACAGTAAGTGAAGGAAAGCTCATTGACTTTTTAAGGAAATAAATACAGCCTTTAGATCAGATGAATTTTTAACATACTACCAGGAATTTTGTTTATAAAGATTTAATTAAGAAATTGTATGGAAATAACTTAGTGTATGAAGTTTCATTTCCATGATAGTATTACTTAGATAGCATATTTGTTCTTATCTTATGTCAAGGTCTGAAATACATGATTTCAGTTTCTGGCATTGAATTAAATGCTTGAAAATCTGTTGCTGTATAATTCTGAAAATGAGTAGACTTTCTGAAATATTTATGCAGAGTGCTCTTTTCAGATAAGGGAGATAAGTGTTGTACAGTTTTTTTTCTTTATCCCCGCCCCAGTCTGGTACACTGGAAGGCATATTCATGTTTTATTTCTTATCTCCTTCCCCTGTCTTCTCCTTCCCTGTCACCCTCTGACAGGTTTTTGATTGTCACTGTTTTGCAGAAGTTACATCCTCAAACCTCTAGAGTATCTTTATCGAAATAAGGAATGCCTACTGTTCCATAGTCCTGCCCTCTGGAGGTGTTTCCCGTCTTTAGAGTGTGATGTAAACCGCCTACTGTATTTTTATAGCCTAGATAACATGTGCAAACATTTTCTAATTTTTTATTTTTTTAAAGGAAAGTACATTATTATTTCAGTCCTTCAGAGAAAATGCTGTCCATTTGTCTTTGATTCTGCAAATGGATTTGGAACAACGATCTTGGAGTGGGAATACATGTCTTATTGCTCTGCCTGAAGTGTGAAATAAAGTTGGAACATGTAAAGATCAGTATCATACACATGACAGAAATATAGAGCAGATCAGATGTAGGAATTAGATGATAGGAGGTAAAGAAATGGGAGGACAAAACAGAGGTGAAAATAAGGTAAAAATGGAGAAAGTGGACAGAAGTGAAGACTGAGAAACAAGAATAGCAGAAATAGTGATTGACAAGGAATGTCACTCAGAAGAATGCTAGGGCAGGTGTTTTTTGTGTAACAAAAAGAGAGACCTCTCTATCCTACGGTGGCCAAGAGATGAAAATTACATAAACAGGGAAGGTCAAGTGTATGTGTGTGTGTATATATATATATATA
>WEKY01004241.1:19243-30720 GCA_013390045.1 Picathartes gymnocephalus | reverse complement strand
TATATGTATATAATGCTTTCCTTGAATGTTCTTTTTGCCATCCTCCAAACACCTACAGCTTGAGGGCTTCCTTATCTGTAAGTGCCTCTGTGGTAATTTGGCTTCTGTGGTGATTTTTCTTTCATACCATTCTGGCCTGCACTTGAAGGGAGAATCTAATGTGCACTTGCTGCCATGTCAAAAGATTGTCCATAATGAGGGTAAGGATCAGGACCTTTCTGACTATTTCTGAGCTCAATATTTTGATATTTTGAGAATGTGGAATAGGATCAGTCCTATCTCAGAACTCTTGAGAGTCCAGCAGAAGAAAGGTAAGCATGGCAGGTCTTTCCCCATAGCAGTGCTTGGGTAGAGGCTGACTTTTTTTGAGTTTGTATGTTCACTTCTACAGATGAAGTTTGCAAACTTTTTGAGGTTCCGCTAAATTCCTTATTGCACAGCAGCCTGCAGTTCCTTGTCATGGAATGTCCTATTTGCCATCAGGGGAGTCTAGGTGACTGTAAGTTAGATTACCAATATTTGCAGGCCTGAATAGATTGTTTTCTAAGTTTTTGAGCTACTGAAAATTATTTTTGACTGAAAGAGTTGTGTAAATGTGTCCTCTACTTTTCAGTAGGGAATTCCCGAATAATGCCATTTTAATTCCTTGCAGCTATTTACAAATGCAGGTAGAATGTGACTACTTGGAATGGGAGTTTTTATTTCAAAGATTCTCTCAGTTCCAGGAGGATGTCACTGTGGTGTCTCCTACCAGAAGCAAGTGCTTGCCCCAGGTATAAGAGACTTGGCATAGTGCTGTCCCTCAGGATTTCTGAACTTACTCCACAAAGAGTTGGCTGAAGTACCAAAACTGATCTTTGTGGAAATACAGCAGAAATGCTTTTGTCAGCATTTGTTCTTTTGAAATGTTTTGGAATGAATTTGTCTTTTGCTCATGTGATTCATTTGTCACTGTTTGGGATCCTCTGTGTGAATGCAGAGTGAACAAGAGGAAGATAGGTTTTCTCCTGTCTGGATTAATGTGCCATCACCTATTGGAGGGGTTTTAACTCATGGCTTGTTATTTTTTATCTGTTCTGTTTGGTCTCTGTTGCTGTTCCACTCTTTTTGTTTGTCAGTGCAAACAGAGATGTACTGCCCACAGCAGCTTATGGTAGTACCCTTAAACACAGTCAGTTAGAACAAAGTGGTTTTCCCAAGGTTTCTGTGTAACGTTGCTGAAATGTTCTAGAGTGATGTTTGCTGCCTTTATTACCAATGCAGGTTTTGACTGTCAGTTTGTGGCCTGATTTACTCCCCAAGTTTTTTCTAATCTACTGCTTCGCAGCCACTAATAGCTGTTTTGCTGGGTGACCACTTGATGAAATGAAACTCAGTAAGAACAGCTATGTGTCACTCCTATACATATGTACGATAAAACAAAATCAATCTCAAATCATTTCCTTTTAGGTAATTCTGAGTTACACATGTGGCCAGAGACATTAATATATGCAGATAGTAGTAAGTGTGTAATAAGCAGCTTCATTTTTTTTTCCTCATTCATTTTTCAGTTTCTTCATGTGGAGTGGAAGAGGTACACATAAGTAACTTGAAATTTAATTATCTTTTTTCCCCTAATATTTTCAAGTTTATAGGATTGTTTTATATATAATCCTTCCTGTGCTTTATTACTATTATGATTATGATTATTATCATTTTGATGCAGCTAGAAGTATAAATATATTTGGTAGGACTATTTTCTTCCAAACCATATTTCATAAAAGTGTGAAATGGATGGGGAGCAGAGTGTAAACAGTAATTTCTGTCTGTTGAGTCAGTTGGGGATATTTTCTTGCAAATTGATAAATCACAGGAAAAAAAGGAACATCAGGAGAAGAGGTAACACTTGTATTGAATCCCATGAGAATAGGGAGAGTTGAATCAGAAATTTTCCTTGTGGCAAATTTCAAACACATCAAAGAGCAAGTGACTGAACTACATATGAAACCACAGTGTTAATTGTGAAAGAAAATAGTATCCTTATGTTCCTTATGTCAGGATGACCTAGCCACATTAGCAATCAGCTGGATGCTTTAAAAATGATTTTATTTATCACTTCCATATTTGTTTTCCTTTCTGTCTGCCTTACCAAAATTTCTGAAGCACAGGGTGTGTTTTGGGACAGATCAGCTGGCAAAGGCTGTTTTTAGCCTTCAGCGGCGAAGTTTCTCTGGCTTTCCTACGCACAAGGTCCCAGTGCAGGATTATTGTTATGGTTTGAAGCTTTTCTTTATTGATCAGTTTTCTCTAAACTCTGGTTGCTGCACCTGGAGCATATAGAGCATCCAAAACTGGATTTACTCCTGTGTTTTACTGAGTAAAGCCTGGTTGCTTACAGCTCTCTGTTGTTACATCTCATGATAATGCTAGCTTGTCTTGCAGCAATAATGTTTATTTACAGCACCTGATCCACTGTAATCCCTGACTGTTATTCTGTAGACCTCATGTCTAAGGTGTAAACACCTGTGAGTTTTCAGGGAACACTTCATTCTCAGTAAAGAAATCATTTATTTGTAGTCCAGTAAACTAATTCAGGAGTCTGTTTATTTGTCTAGGAGATGGCTGTACCTAGCCATGCCCAAGGTACACCAGCCTTTCTAAAAAAATAGTAGTCATTCTTTGAATCTAAGTATTTACTTGAACACAGTATTACTCGATGAGCTTTAGCTGTAGAAAACTCCTGAAAGCAAGTTCTGTGTTTAAGTGAAAAGCCTATAGGGGAAAACACAGGTGAGAAGATAGAGTTGTCCCTATGTTGTTAAGGTATTTGGTGAGGGTTCTTGGCTGAAGTTTGGATGTGCTTGCAAAAACTGCTTAATGTCCTGATGGCTTTTAGTATCATGAAATGATGGGAGAACCTTTTGGAGCTGAGCTAATGGAAGTAGATGTATTATAAGGTTGTTTTAAAAAAAATTGTGATAGTTTGCCTCCAAAATACATAAAATACTTTAAAATGTTTATATTGTAAATATTTTTGTTAGTGATTTCAGGACATTTTTTTAGTGTGTAGACTATGCTTAATGTTACTGGTAAGGGAGCAGAGATCTGTTAATGAAGATTCTGGGTTGTTGTAGTTGTTCTTGTGGTCCCAGATATAACAGTGCAAAGGTAAGAAGTACAAGAACACAATTTGCATGGGCTGTAATGCAGTATATTAAGGCGGTGTGTTCTGCCTCCCAGAAGCTACTAATAATTGGGTCTTAATTCAGCAGGTGGGAAGACACTCTGAGGTTTTTGTGTGGAATTTTTAATCAATAATCATGGTGTCTTTTACATTCTTTTAGAACATAACCATATGCTACTATGAGGAGGAGGAAAAACTCAGCCTAAAGTAGCCTAAGTGTTTATTGTATAAGCAGATATAAAAATGATATCTCTATGCTTCAGAAGCAGACTGCAAACTTGCTGGAGAAACATGGTCTTTGACATAGGTCCTGGACTTTCCTTAAACATTGCTTGTGGTAGAAGGACGGAGTTCAGAATTTTTGACATCATGGACATAAGCTAAGGGTGGAACATTTTATTCAGAGTTCAAAATGACTACTTGTGTGTAGATTGAGTAAAACCTAAATAGCCTGGGGTATGGTTATTGTAATTTCTTTGTGGGTAGATTTAAGTGGAGAATTCTGCAGCTTGCTTCCCTGGTTCTTCCAGAACAGTTTGGCAAGACCTGGATTTGTTCTGATTTATATAAATGTCTTTGAACAGTAACATCTGGAGAACGTGTTCCAGACTCATTACACAATAGTACATTTTGTTCATTTTCATCTTAAATAGCCAATTCTTTTTTGAACATTTACAGTTAGAAAAAGAAGAAAAGTTACTTGAAAACTTGGTAAAGTGTAGTATGTCCTTTTTACACCTTTTGTATCTATGGGATAGTAATATAAATCAGTCTCTGTCAGAGCTAAATAGCTTTTATTTTAGTGTTTTTCTTTTCTTTTTAATTGTTCTGCTGGCGTGTCTGCTGTGAAAACTGTGTATTACTTATTTGGGACTTACTAATATTTATTATGGTTCTTTTCCTATGTTGTAAACCTGTTTGAGGGAAAGACAAGGAATGTATTTTTTAATATAGAACTTGATACTCAGTACAGAGTACAGAGCTTAAGAAAGCTGTTCTCACATTTTTAAGATACTTCAAGATACATTGCTGGGCAAAAAAGTATGTGCTGCTGAACTTCATAAAAATGGAATTTTCCACTTCAGAAAATACTTGCAGTGAAACATGTAAAAACGATATTTTGATAATATCATGTCAAGGAGGATGAAACTTTATGTAATAAAGACCCAAGATGGAATTGATGAGCATAACTAGTCCTTGGAGTCTATATTAATACCAGGTTTGCAAGCAGATTTTGTGCACCTTGTTTTAGATGTCTCTCTTTATACCTTTGCAATTCCTTAGGTGGAATTAAATGATTCACACTTTATTTTGTTAGTCCTGTGATTCCCTTTGTTTAATTTGTTTGTTTATTTATCCCACTTGTCAACAGGGGTTAATTCAATATGTCTGCTGTTTTTTCTACTCTGAGTTTAGTGGTAAGAGGGTGGTAATTTCAATTTAAGAAGGTGCTGCAGACTTTATTACAGGGAATAAAACTCTCAGAGTTTTCTTGGAAGTAATTTGCTTGAAGCCTAAAAGGGTGAAAACAGTCAAGACTAACAACCTAGTCTGGGAATTGTCTAAGCAGATTTGCCCAGAAGCAGTTGGAGATGCAGGTACTTTTACTTGATTCAGAGCCATCTTCCAGTGACCAGGTTGACATAACATGCTAGTCATTCATTATAAAAGATGTTTAATTTGCAGAAACACTAAATTCTCAAAACCTGGCACAGGCTTTTCACAGTTAGATGGAAGCACCAATTATAGACCAGTTTATTAATTTTTCTCATGCACATGCTTTGCATTATAAAGGGACAGCCATGGTTACCAGTGAGATTTGTAAGATGGTTTTCATTACTGCAGGTTATTGGTCATTGGACTCTTTGCTCCTGAGTACTTCTACAGCAGCATGAAATCCTTGCTCTTGTGTTGAGAATACTTGCTTCACAATTCCAAGTAGATCCAGCACGCTTTCACATTTACTATAAAATACATCTACACTACTGATACTGAAGAATGTCAGAGAGGGTAACTTGTATTTGACATTTTTGCCTACTCCTCGATTTGTCATCTAGATAGTGTGCACAGCTTATTACAGCAGAGTTTTCATTAACAGGTTGCAATACTTATCTTTGACAACTATTCTGTGTTTCCTGTTGGATCTCTGTCATGTCATGTGATGTTGCAGACGATGTGAAAATGCATGGAACTGACCTAAGCCTTGTAATTTAAACTGGTGTGTTGTCCTCTGCTTATACCCACATATAAGTATTTGGTAGATGTCAATTTTGGGGCATATTTTTGTGAGTAAGCACTCTGTCATCTGGTATAGCTGCTCATGTCAAACCGTATGCCAATTATGCTTTTCTGCAAGTGCGCTTCTCACACAGCAGAAGTTTTTTGTAGTTGACAAAGGAATGTTATTAATCATAGCTGGAGGAATATTTGAATTCTTTGTCCAGTTAGGCATTGCTCTTTTTTTTTATTAGGCTGCAACTGGGTGTATGAGCCAGATAATGAGGAGGAATTCTGTGCGGAATGGGCAGGCTGCATGAGTGTTTGAACTAGCAGTTCCAGCTCAAAGTGTTCTCAACAAGTCATTCTCTTACTCAAGATGATGCGTTTTCCTCCCAAGAGCTCATTAGATCACAGCTACTCTTTCACCTCCTCTTCCTCCAAGAGTCCATTAGAGAAGTAAAAAGAAATTCTAGTGAAGAAATCTGCCACTGAGATGTGAACTGCTTTATAAATGTTTTCCTAAGAGTGTGGATCTGAATCAGGACTATTTTATTGATGTCATAAAATGCTTCCATCAACAGAACAGGTACAGGCATAAAAGGTTTCGGCAGTCAGCATGTAGCCCTGCTTGGGGCTGTTAATAAACCATAGAGTATTAAGGGTTGTAAGGTGGAGACCTTGAAAGTCATCTGTTTCAAACCAGTACTCAACACAGAGTTGAGTTTTAGGTTGCCTGTGGACTTTTGAACCATGTCCAAGGCAGGAGCTTCTACAACCTCTTGGGACAGCTTATTGCAGCATGTGACTACTCTCATAGTGAGGATTTTGCCTTTTATATAATTAGTTTACTTTTTTTCATCATTCTTTCATCTGACACTGTGTACCTGAAAAGAATCTGGTCTTCCCCTGTTCATTCTACTGCTTGGCTGCTCTTACATCTTGGGAGGATTAAATGACTTACAAGGTTACCAGCATTCAAAGCTAAGCCAAAGCTTTGCATTGGCCTCCCCCAACTCCTTCCACTTCTTCCCTGAGAGAGGGAGAGAATTACATAATGTATTTTAATGTTTTTGATTTATTCTTTAGCTTTTGGTGGCTGCTAGTTTGTCACAAATGACAGGAAATCTGAGCTGGGGGAGAGGACTAAAAAGTAAATCTTTGCTCTTTCCTTTAGGAAGGCAGAGATGTTACAGAGTTTTTCTGGGTCCTCCCTAATCCAAAAGGCTGTAAGCCTGACAAGGACATTCTTAATGTTGTATTCATGCTATGAACTTTATAATTTACTAAGATTTACTAGAAAGGTTTCCTTCCAAACCTGAAATTTGGTAACTGTGCAGATTGTGAGAATTTCTAGGTAATGGAGGAGATGACTCCCTGTCCATGGTAATCTTTTCTTTGTACTTCAGCAGTTCTCCTGACTGATATTTTTTGTGGTCTTTGAGAGTGAGGGTTAAATGAAAATGCAATAAACATGCTTTTCTCTTGAGGGAATCATGGGGGAGAGAAGGTGAAAGTGTAGTTGTGATCTAATAAGCTCTTGAAAGAAAAATGCATCGTCTTGAGTCAAAGAATGACTTGTTGAAAACACTTTGAGCTAGAACTACTAGTTCAAACATTCATGTTTCTTCAAATGTATGATTTAGTAGCTGGGGGAGGCTTAAAAGGAAAATATACCCTTCAGCTGTTCCTCGTTTCCAGATTACTTGAAGTGCTTTTCTAAAGTGTTGGTTATGTCAGTGACATATATGACAAACCTGTGAAGAATTCCTGTTCTTACCAATTGCCAGGTAGAACAGGTGTCCTTTACTTTGGGCAACAAAGTGGTGACAAGTGGTTCAGAAGGATGCATTTTTTGGTGTAATTTTTTTTACTCCCAAATGAAGCGTAATTAAGACGGCTGTGAACAAACGAAACCAAGTAAGAAAGACATATTTGTCATTTGATCTTTAAAACTTCTGTCTGGAATAAGAAGTCAGCTCCTTTGTTGCAGAGTAGAGCATGATAGTAGATTTTGCAGCAGCAAGAAGCTAATTTAGTTTAGTGCATGCAAGTCTCATTTCTGGCCCTGTTGTCAGTTGCTCACAGATTTTGTATCTTACTGCCATAATGTGACTTTTTGGAATATTTGTGGAAAATGTAATGGGAATGCAATGTAATTAGTTGCTTAATAATCAAAATTTGAACGACTTTTTAATTCAAGGTAACTAAATGTTGAAATTGTTTTGAAGGCAGTGTATACACAGTGTGTGTGGATACATGTATTTCTCCTATTAACAGACCCAACTCACTGCACATGACTTGAGACTTTACACTGACTTGACTGGGGGCTGAGACCTGGCCACTCAGCCCTGGGGTTGGTTGAGTTATGCCAGAGGCGTGGCCGGGTCCTTGAAGCCTGTTATGAGCGTTTGGGCACACACAAACGTTCTTGACTTTTGGAGGATACAAGGTTGGGGAAGAATAGGAAAGGAGTATAGCTGAATTCTCTAAGTTGTTATTCTTTGCACAATAGGTAAAAGTCATCTTCAGAAGTTAAAAACTACTTGCATATGAAATCCTTTTCATTTCATATAATCACTTTTCATCAGTTAGGTGAAATAATATATTAGAACATGGCTAGCTCTGGAAAAAGCAGCTTTTTAAACAACATGGCACGTTAGTGTGCAAGGTTTCAAGACTGAGAAGTAAACCATCTCTGTGTCAGTGAACCTGAAGTCCTGCTTTGGACAAGTAGATTGAAATTTCTGTATTCAGCTGTAAAATTAATGTATTCCCTTTAGAGCAGCAGGGCCCATTACACACCTGTTTTTTAAAAGCTGGAGAGCTGTGACTAGGTGATCAGTAGAAAAAGTGGTACAACAAAATGATTAAAACGAATAAGTTAATAAACCTATTTTTTGTTAACCCAGGAGCTCTGAAAGAGCTGAGTATAAATTTACCAAATTTACTTGCAGTTTGACCTGTATAGTATAGTATATATAATATAGTATAATATTGTATAGTATCAGCGAAATGGAAGACTACAAGTGTCACCAGTTGTAAAACGGGGCTTAAAAGGAATGGTGGGACCAAGAAAGCTTGAATGTTGGATAGACTGTGTTAATTATGTTAAGAAAGAATATTAGTAGACTTATGTAGAAGTACATCTGTGAAAAATCTTAGACATTCTAAGGTTAGAAAAGGTCTTTAAAGGGAGGACTGATTGGAAATCAGTAATTTCTATTCGAATTTTCTACACAAAGTCCCTGGTGAATCGTAAAAAAGCTAATCTGCTGGGGCTTCCTTTTCTTTCCAGTCTTTTCTGCATGTGCAGCCTGACTGCTGCAGTTGAACTCCTAATATATTTAGGTTCTTAGACTTTTCTATTTGACTTCTAATGGATGTTTTAAATGGAAGTCAGTGAAATCATTGGGACAAATAAAATGCTGTCCACATATATTAATACTGCTCAGTACTGCCGTCTTTTAAGATGCATTTTTTTAACACCAGTGATATAGAAGTATTCTGAAAACAAAGCACAGTTCTCCTTTGGCTAAATCACCATAAACTACCCAAATGGTCCCAGGTGGACTCGTACAGAGTGATATGAAGTTACTCAGAGTTGGAGCATTGGGTGGTGTGTTAACATTATAGGAGACTTAACAATGTTTGAATATCTCATTTTTGAAGTTAAATTAAGACAGCAACATGACTTGTTGCAATTACTGAAATTTTTTCCTGATGGCTTGGAACAAATAAAGATGAAGTGGCCAAAACATTAATGCACAATAATCGACTAGAAATGTCTGTAAACATGTTCTGTTAGGTTGCTATGAAACTCTTTAATCCTGGCGAATGAGAAGATGACTGGGAGACTGCCTTAAAGCTGTTGTCCCTTACACAAAGGGTCAGTGGTAATTTGAACATTCGTGGGGTACTTTTTGTTCTGAAAATCACAAAGATCACCCCTTTTTTATTTAAGTAAAATTGAACCAAGTATTGTTTTTTTCCTTAATGTTTGTTCTTCATAATTTCAGATTTTCCGTAGAGTGTTTTTTCACTTCCTTAACGTGCATCTAGTCTTACTGCTGAGTTATTGGGCCGGAGAGATGAAAAGAATCATCCTTTTTTTTCAGATAATCCTCCCTGTTTGCTGTATTGCTTCCCTCAGTAGCTGGCAAAGGGCACTGACCTGTTCAGATGGCTGAAACCAGGGATGTTTATAAAGGCAGGCAGATTAATTGAAATGCACACCAGCGTAATGTCTTCCTGAGAGGCTGACGCACCTGGCTTCAGAAGACGTAGAGGTGCTACTTTCACCTGGACTGACAAGTCAGCTTGCTGAGTTGGTGTTAGTTTGTTTTGAGCTGCATGGCTGACACAAATCATAGGAGAAGAACACATTTTAGGAAGTGTTTCTTTGTTGGTAAGGAAATGAAATGTGGAAACCCAAAGTGTCTCTGGGGTGTCTGCTTCAGTCAGATTTCAGCTGGGTTGTCTGCTTCAGTCAGATTTCAGCTGAAATCTGACTCACTTTATGGAGGGTGATGTGAAGGGCTGTTCATCAAAATGGACTTGCTTTTCACGTTTTGAAAAAAGTGAAAAATAAGAGAATGTGAAATAAAATATATAAAAATACATAGGCCCAATACACTTAAATGCTAAATATTTAAATATTTTGAGTTAGTTTTAGTAGTGATTTTCATACTATAACAATATAAATAGAAGGTGAAAGCAACACCATACAATTTTTAATGTTTGGGGAAATGAATAAATTTGTTTTATCCTAACAAGGTGTATGTCATAAGGGGCTAGATTTTACCAAGAAAGCCCTACCCCTCAAAACTCCACCCAAGGTTATGTAATAAACTTTAAAGTGCTTTAGAATTTGCTTTCAAGAGGTCATTATTATTGTTTTAATGCTACAATCAAAACCATTCCTGAGTAACAAATCTTATTCATTGAGTTCCCTAGCTCTTTTCTATTTTAAGCCATGGTACTTCAGAATTACACTTTTAGTCCTGAAAGTCCAAATTATGTGCTTTGCACTCCTCACATTACAGCTGTTTTGTTACATTTCACTTTTGCTTTATTGATTTTCACTTCATTTATTTCATCGTACTCCATTGATAGCAGCATGATGCCTCTAATTTATTATCTCAATAGTATTTCAGCAGTTTTATTAGGATGTATTTTATATTTTGAATTACAGTGGAGTGAACACACTTTTAAATTAATTCACCACCCTAAATTGATATTAAAGAATTTCAAGTTTGTATCAATTATTAGTTAAAAGCTCACTTTACAGGATTGTTCAAATACGTTTCAGTTTTTCTGTGAGGGTTATTTATTTATGGAACCTGTGTATTAGGCTATTTCAGAGTACTCTGAAAAATGTGTTAATGAAGAATAAGGTTAGGTAAGCTATAAGTCAGATCAAAATATCCTGTAAGCAAGTGAAGTGAAAAATAGTGATCTGCTAATGAACTTAAGAGAAGCAGGAAAGTAGAAAGTAGGGAAGAAAATTACCAACATTACCATATGTCTTCATAATGTTCATTTTTAGTTTATTAAAATAAGATTTGTTTTAAGTTAAAATTAATTGTGTCACTGAAAGAGAAGGGAATCAAGATGGCTAATTCATGGTATGCTAGATAAATAAAGGGGAGGGAAGGAGATGCTTTCCTGGTATTTATGGTGTTACAGATGGATAGGGGTGCTGGGCTTCTGCACCTTCACAGTTGTGGTGATAAGGCCTGGGCAACTACACATTTGCACAGGAAGTTTATTTTCCTCTTTTTTTTGGCAATGATGTGTGTCAGCGGAGAGAGTGCACCAGAGGATGCAATATAGGAACTGAGATTACGGCTTCTTCAGGAATGAGAACAAATTACACAGTGAACAGTCCCTCTAGGGAAAAAAATAATCTTGGATTCTTTGTTTCCACTTGTATGAGAAATCATGGTGTGTCCCGCAGTTGTGGCAGCTCTTTGGACTTGATGTTGGCTTGTATAGCCTCACTGACACCACCAACATTGTAGTATAATTTGATGACTTTTTTTTTTTTTTTTTTTTTTTTTTTTTTTAAATTATTTTTTTTTGGGGGGGGGGGGAA
>WEKY01004241.1:0-11131 GCA_013390045.1 Picathartes gymnocephalus | reverse complement strand
ATCCCGGGCACCCGAGCAGATGGCAATAGGTTCAGTGGCTGCTCTCACAAGCAGAAGCTCACCCGAACAGCAGAAGAAGCAGCTCCAAGCCAGGGCTCCAGCAGGAGCAGCAAAACTCTTCTCCCCCAAACAGCAGAACAGCACCTCTCCTTGTCGTCCTTGGAAACCCAGTGCCAGCCCAGCCTCTGCCCCTGCCTTTTACCAGTCCCAATTCTCGAGATATCCCCCCACCCCCCTCCAAGAGAAAACTCCCAGACAGAACAGTAAACAGAGATGCCCCTCTCCTCAGGCTTGGCCACATCCTTTGTTCTTCTTAAGTACACAGTAGTTAAGGCTACTTAGCCACTTAATGGGAAAAAATTCTATACTATAGAGGAAACAAAAGGAAAGACAACCTAACCCCCAACAGTGGTGCATGAGTTGGTTCTAAAAATTAGCTTGTTGCTTCTTTGTACTAGAGAAACTTGACAGAACAGAAAATGGATGAAAAATTTTGCATATGAAGATAGGCAGAGAAATTGACTGAGCAACTGATGAAATAGAACTGAAGCCATGACTTACCTGTTGCGTTTCCCTGTCCTGTGGCTTTATATGCGAACTGTGCTTGATCCATCAGTTCAGTTTGTAAGTTGACTCTCTGTGAACTGAATTTGAGTGACAGACAAAATGTTTCTATTTTGCTTTGGACTTTTTAACAGCATTTTTCCATCAGTGCTCCATTTTGTCAGTAAATTCTTCTTCTTCCTAGAGAGACAATAATAAGGGAAAAATTTAGAAAGCAAAACTACAAGAAAATAGTAATATAACTCAGGAGAAATAGGATATTTACTGGTAAAGCTGCTTATTTACTTCTATATTTTTAAAAAAGACCCAGAAGTCCATTTAGCCATGTAAATTTAAAAGTGCAGCTATTTTTAGTGTGGTGGGGTGTGATGTATCTGTAGGGTATTGCATTCGTTAAGTTCAGAGTGCTTTGAGAACTTACTAAATTTCAGCTAAAATTTTCAGCCTCAGTCCATTCATTTAGAGCAAGTAGTTTGAAAAATGAGCTTGAGTCTGAGTCCTGTTAAACAAAGAAAAAAAATAAAGGATCTTTAAAACAGGCCTTTATTTCTCCCTCTTCCCCCTGATATACCCAAGTACAGACTGTAGTAAAGATGTGCTGAAATAGTGGTTAATGTGATATATGTGCTGGTCAGTAACCTGCTACAGCGTTGCTGTTGTTGGTAATTTCTGAAAGACTGTGATTTCCTCCTGTATTCTGATGGCTGATTTGCAGAGACTTTACCTACTTTTTTTGTCTTAAAATTTCTGAGAACATCAGTTTAGCAGTATAGGTTGAAATTTATAGTACTTGTGCATCTATGTGACGGGGATGATTGTAACAGGTAACTTCTTTCATCCACGTGGATATTTTATTATTTCTACAATGTAAAGCAGGAATGTTTTACAATATGGAATGATTCTTATGTTCCTTTTATTTTCACTGTAAACCTTTCTCTGTGTTATCATTAGTTTGTCATCTTCACTATTAAGCTGTCCTTTGTGGTTTGAGTCACCTTGGATTGGACTTCGACATCTTCCTTGGAGATGACTCCGAGACAGATGACTGCTGTCTGGGAGTTTCTCCTATAAAATTCATCTCTCTTAGAGTTCATTCTTATTCTCCTGGCCATAGCCAGGGTTTCTCGTAATTCCACCATAGAAACCAAGTGGCCTGGTTAATTCAGGAATGGACCGGGCTGTCATGATTGATAAGATCAAGAGGCAGCAGCAATAAGACACAAGCCTGGTAAACAAGAATTAGATAAATGGTGGAAAGAAGGGTGTTAAAAATGTGACTGCCTTGTGCTTTGTAGAAAAAATTTTTACAATACCCGGTGTGAGTTTGTGGATTCTAACAGGAGAAAGAAAATCGTACAGATTCAGAAATTGACTTAGATAGTAATCTTGAACTATTCCTGTATTTATTGTGTCTTTCCATTAGTGTCTCAAAACAGTACAGGCTCTTCTGAAGGCTGGGAACATGCAGGCTTTCCAAAACAAGAATGCAAAATGATATCAGTTGTCCTCTATTACTTAATCTACCTTTTTTTCCCTTTTTAGCATGATGTAAAACTTCACCTAAGATTTAGGATCTTGTTCCAGATGAAAATAATTTTCTTTATTTCCATGATGATGGCTCCATCATTGAATAATTAAATTATATTGCCCCTACCATAGAATTTTTTTTTTATGTGAATAGACATGCTTGTTCAGAGAGCTTTGTGACTGATGTTACAGTGGGTGTGTAGGGACTTAGTTGAAAAATTAAGATGTTAAGGGCGTTAATGGGAAGGTTGATTTTCTATCTGTAAAATTAATGTAGGCCTTTGAGCCTCATAATTTTCCTCTAATGGACTTTTCTTTCTTCCTATGAGGCCTCTAAATATTTGTTCATGATATTTTGTTCAGAGTTATTGATGTATTTGAAATTACAGCTGAAAATAAACTGTAGGTGGGATAGTCTTTAAAACACAGGATATCTGTCTTTATTCAGGTGTCCTGAAGCTAATAATGCTTTGTTTAAAACAAACAAGTAAAAAAATCCAACAAAATAATGATAGAAATCCCACTCTTACTCCATTCCAACCACCAAAAATTCATAGCCCTTCTCTGAGTGTTCCTGACAAGGTTTGTTTCTTGTCTTAGTTACATTTGTCTTCAGGTTTGTGTCTCCATATTTTGCTTATAGCTTCTCCTTTTTCTTAATCATGCCATCAGATAATTTTACTGAAACACTCCCGTATTCCCCATACCCTTACGAATAAGTGGGACTGAGCAGGTTTGGTTCTTGTAGCTCCCACCCTCAAC
Source organism: Picathartes gymnocephalus (assembly GCA_013390045.1). Taxonomy (NCBI): domain Eukaryota; kingdom Metazoa; phylum Chordata; class Aves; order Passeriformes; family Picathartidae; genus Picathartes; species Picathartes gymnocephalus. Next base: position 8,278 of record WEKY01004241.1, on the reverse strand, counting down.
CTTTGCGGTAAGGTTTGTGTCCCTGTGTGTTCTTCCTTACGGCTTCTCCCTCTTCCTATTATCCCCTTTTGCATTGTAAAGATCCTTGTCTAGACGCCCTTCAAGGAGAAGATGCTGTTTTCTTTCACATAACCATACAAGTGTTTATCAGAATTTTTGCGTATGTTAATTTTCCTTCGATAATATTAGGAAAGAGCAAAGAAATGTAAGCCTTCTGAGTAAAAAATCCAGAGTTAAATAGGCAAGTACATATGTAAAGAGACAATTCTGTTGCTATTTAACTTACAAGATCATAATGTTATTGAAAGTGCTGTAGTGTTGTCCCCGTAAATGTCAGAGATACTAAGAAAATATCTGAATTAAAAAGGAAAAGGAGGCTTTGATTTATAAAATGTGTTAACAGCCTGTGCAGTGTCAAGAGAACATAATGGTTATGAATCAAAGGAGAAGATGAGTCACCTTGACATTATCAGGTTTAGACATCTTGTGAAGGACCTACTCTGATGTTTTTTGACCTTTTCAGTTTCATTTAATTGTACTATATATGACATTGGTGGTGTAGAAATAAATATGACTTGCATCAGTGGTTGTTGTAGAGACAAGGCAGGTAAGATGAGAAAACATGTATTTTCTTTCTGCTGTTCAGACTGCTCCTTTAGAAAATGCAACAGATGATATAACCTCTTAAAATTAACTTGTCATGGCCCTTTTTCACTGATAATTACAACTTTTCGTCAATTGCTGTATTTGAAATCTGTATTTGAAACATTTGATTTAAAATACTTTATTTCTTCAGTAATAGACGAATAGGCTGCTTTGTATGTAAACATTGTTATCCTGGATTAGATAATTATTATGAAAGATAGAATAATTTAATATACTATTTTTCATCTTTATTAGTTGGGAGAGGAGTTTTTGCAAAGGCAATCAAGAAAAATCCTTCCAAATTGGACCGTCCTATAAATTTTTGACAAGCTGAATTTTCCATTTAAACTTGTCAGGTATTATAGATGAGCTCATTTAATGTACATTTCATTGCAGAATAGTTTAGCTATAGTAAGAAATTAGTTAATTTGTATAATTGCATATTATTATATTTTATTTCCCTGAGTGGTTAAAATCATTGCACAGAGAAAAAGCTTTTATTTCTGTATCAAGTTCAACTTCCAGTTCTTCTTCAGGCTCATCCCACTCCCTTCAAAACCTTCTCAGTCATGTCAGTATCCTGGGTTTCCACTCAAAGGTGTAGTGGTCTCTTTTTAAGTTTCTTGTTCTCCAGGTTTCATGTAGGTGAGCGTTTAATGACAAAGATGGTTATGCAATGCCAATTAGTATAGTTGTGGGTTTCATTACCTTTCAGGATCTCTTTCTGTTGCCTGAGGTTTGTACAATGGGCAAAATCCATAGAAACCTGCTCTGTTGCTAATGTGCAGTGAGCAAGGGCTGTATGTGCCTTTCTTCCCTTTCCTTCCCAGCCCTATATTTTTCTAGCCACTTGTTATTCAAATAATAATTTATTACAGAGCAGAGTGCTTGGACTAGGTGATCTCCAGAGGTCACATCCTACCTCAGCCATTCTGTGAATCTGTGACATATGTCGTATTTATATATTGTTATCAACAAGAAAAAAGAAAATTGTCTGCTGTGATTGAAAATTATTTGCTACTTCATTTATTGAAGTTATGTTTGGAACTTGTAAGCCAGGAAAAAACCTAGGTCATTCTACTTGTATTGGATCTACTATAACAATGAAAGAAAAATACCAACCACCACTCAGGGAGATTATTTATTGTAACTTCAAGAAGCAATTTTGTGCAGCAGGAACTCGAATAAGTATTTTATGAGCTATGAAATAAGTTAGCAAAAAAAGGCAGTGTTTTTATAAACTGTTGCTGTGTATTTAGAAGGAGTAAACTGTGTTTTTTTTCCTACTTATCACTAGAATATGTTTTAAGAAGTATTATTTGACTTGCTGGTGCATAGACAAGTTCATCTTTAGATCAAAACCAGTATTTCTTTTAAAGTATGATATATGGATGTCTTTTATCATACTTTTTGTCGTTAAACCAATGTATTGGAGCACTAATTCAAAACTAGCACAAATGACCTAACATTTTTCCATCTGAAAATGAGTAAATGGGTCTTGAATGAGTAAATGGGACCTTAAATGTCTTAGGAGAAGACAAGATACCTAATTCTTGCCTACTCTCTTGAATTGTGGTGTATTTTTGTTAAACAGAAAACATTTTTTTAAAGGAAAAATATTTAGCCATTTAAAACTGCTATAATCAGAAGTTCTTGCTGACACTTCCTATGTAGGTTCTGAAAACTTATTACCTCAGTTTAAACATAAAACTGCAGAGCATCATACTTGGAGCATCAGGAGGATGCTGGCATAGCTGTTCCTTCTTCTCTGAGTATTAAAGTATAATTTTAAGACTCCTCTGATGATTAATAGCATAATCAGTAATTCTAATGAATTAGTGGTTACTTGAAATTTTTTTTATCAACTGTAACAGTGTCCATCTCCAAATCTGCTGCTATTATTTTGACTTGATGTACACTAGAACTTACTACTATCTTTTGCATGTGTATATATGCATCATCTTGTTGTGGTATATAACATAAACTAAACTCGACACTGAACATATTTTTAACAGTGTAATTAAAAATAATTTTAATTGCAGCTAACCTTTGAAATGAATGCTAATACTCAGTTATTTTGGCCTAATGCTAATAGAATCACAGAATTCTTAGGGTTGGAACGGACCTCTGGAGATCATCCAGTCCAACCCCTCTGCCGAGGCAAGGTCACCTAGAGCAGGTTACACAGGAATGTGTCCAGGTGGGTTTTGAATTTCTCCAGAGAGATACACCCCACAACCTCCCTGGGCAGCCTGTTCCAGTGCTCTGTCACCTGCAACATAAAGAAATTCCTCCTCATATTGAAGCTTTTTGTGTTTTAGTTTATGGTCATTGCGTCTCATCCTGTTGCTGGGCACCAGTAACATAGTCAGTGTAATTTTGGTCTATTGTTTTAGATGGCTTTAACATGGAAGAAAAATTTTAGTGTATGTTTTTGTGGGATAATATTGACTGATAAAGGAATCCAATGCTTACTTTATTCTCTTTTCTCTGTATTCAGTGGAACAAGTTCCTGTAGAGCCCTACAACATTCCACTGTCTCAAGCTGAGGTGCTGCAGATGGGCAGTGATGTGACAATGGTTGCTTGGGGCACTCAGGTCAGTAACTCCATTACAAGCTGTTTGTTACCCAGCAAAGCCTAGCCTAAGGGGTAGGGGATGTTTGCATTCAAGCTCAAGTGCCAGACATTAAATTGTGTGTGTCTTCCATCACCATATGCTTGAATGAATGTTTGTCAGTGTTTATATTTCTATGAAAACTGCTTTTTATTGTTCAAGTTTTTACTCATTTTTGATTGAAGATCTGTAACTGTAGACGAGGTACCTGTGCATCAGGTTAATGATTTTTCTATGATTATGAAAATGATAGATTTAAGAATGGAGCAGTGAGATGTAACTCTGAGAAAGGCAGTGGTAAAGAAAAGTTCGAAATAGTATGCTGAAAGAAAAGTATAGATCTTCACTGCATGATTTAAAGAAGTGTAATCTGGAGCTCCCTTTATACAGAAACTTAAAAATCCACTGAATGTTTAATACAAGTAGGGATTGATGTAGTTTTGATTCTAACAGTTATATTTCAAGGTTGTTCAGGAACATCATTGGCAACCCTCCCCTCCTCTCCTCCCCACCAAATTAAGATCTGCAAATACTGAAAAAGCTGTTAAGAAAATACATCTTCATTATCCAGAATTATAGAAAAGAAATTTGAGTCTAGTCTGGATTTACCAGAAGTTACTACTTTCTTGACCTAGTTGTATCTGAGAAGCTTTTAGAGAGTGTTAACTTTCGTGACAGAGAATATTGAACTGATCTCTGGGTTTGTGCCTTTTTGTTGTTGTTGGGTTTTTGTTTTCTTTGAAACTTCTAATCTTCAGTGCTTGTCTGGGGTAGTTTCCTTGTCTTCAGACTACTTGATCTCCTTATATCTATGGTTATTCCTACTAGTTTCTGATACTTTGCACTGCTATTAAATTACAAACTTCTTAAATATCTTTACTTGTACTTGTTTTTTTCCAGCAGATATTGATAAAGTAATTGACTTGATAAAGTAATGGCTTAGAAACTGGCTATGGAGATTTAATAATATCCTGAATTTACTCAGTAGGCAGTAGTGCAGAGAGGACTTGGAGGGACATGCTTCAAAAAAACTATGTGTTCTGGTGCTTGGAAAAAGTATAGACAGACTTTTCTTTTGATGTGACTAAAAACAGGGCAGATGTGCAGCCCTAATGCAGATTTAGGAGCTGACCAAACGGGTGTGGCTGTGTCATACAGCATGGGGACAGATGTTTCACACATATGCAGTAAATCCAGTGTGTTGAATTGTCACTGGACGTGACAAGGTTCTGCAGATCAAGTATGTCCAGTGAGTTTGTGCTGAGGATGTATTCAGATGAAGCACATAAACTTGGAGTTACATTGCTAATTGTGCTTCCAATCCAGAATTTACTGTCAACAGGCAGAGGGGTTGAAAGACTCACTGGTAACTTCTCTTATGGTTTCGGACATGAGGTAGTTGCTTGGCAACTGCTGCTCAGGTGGGGTTCCCTGATGCTGATTGTCCTGGGTGGTGCTCATGAAGGGCAGCAAAGGCTTTTAGTTCCTCTCCGGTTGTGCGCAGTCTTTTATTGTCATTAACTACTCTGTTTATTGTCATTAACTAATCCATATCCCCTATGAGCTAGGTAAGTGTTTTACAGAGAAACAGCAAAATCATCCATCCTGTGTGCCATGTTGAAAATTTTCAAACATTCTTACTACAGCCACAGATGTATTAGAAGTTTCAACAAAAACACTGCAAGCTATATTTTCTTTCTGTTATTGCAGTGCTTCTGTTGATATCCCTTTTAAAATAGTCCTTTTGCATTTAGCTGTTCATATATGCATGATGTAGTTTGTGTTTAAATCCTTAATCATCTTGTTTCAGAGTAGAATTTATGCCTGCGTAGGATTTATTAATGGCCTCTGACCTTTAGGCGACTGACATTGCCTGACCATGTCCATGTTGCTAAATTCTGTTGACTTCAAGATGAAGATGACCTCATCCAAACTGATTATTGGGGATGGTCCTTGGCTTCAACCTCTTATCTCTGCCTAGAAGTTGCTTGATGGAAGTCATCTGCCCCAATTCAGACCTGTATTGTGAAATGTTCTAACAAAAAAGAGAGCACCAGAGTTTATTGGCAACGTCATATCGAGAAATTTTTTACCCTTGTATCTTATGAGCAAATGCTTGCAGAGATATTTGTGGAGGATAATCTGAGTTGTAACAGTTTTTATTTTCCATGTTGGAGCATTTGCTAGGAAATGTTTGTTTTATGGAAGCCAGTGCTTGAAATACATTTTCCTGAAAAGTGTTTTATAACCTAATGTCACGATACAGTTTTGAATGTATATAGTATTGCTTTCTTTTCTGTTCTTCCCGTAATATACCTTATGGAAAGGATGGTAATAGATGTGGAATAATCTGTATTCCAATTCAGTGATAGCCTCTTGCTAGAGGGGAATACTTTTCTGTTTTAGTAAAATGTTAATTGTAGTAACCAGGTAATGCAACATTTATAATGTTGGTGTTAAACTGGATGTTGGAAGACCAGTAAATAGTTATGATGTTGTGGTACTGCTATATGCTTTGATTGTAGGCATCAGGACTGGGTATTTACAGGTAGTGGTTATTACTTTCTCTCCCAGCTGTTCATAGGATAATGCTTTGGAGATCATCACTTGGCTATGTTTCACTTTCAGTATAGTAATTTATAGTAAGAGTAGTTACTGGGACTGCTAGAACCGTTTCTTGATTTTTGGGCTAAGATCAGATGTAGTGCAGTGTAGTATTTGTGAATGCACTTAATGCTTCTTGCAGGATTGCATGGGACTGATACATTAAAATACATTACTCTGATATATTAGCTTAGTTACAGTCCTAACAAAAAACTGCTAAAACTTATTCAAACCAATTACAAATAAAAAATAGTGAGGACTGATGCTGTTCACTGAAAGACATTTCTCTAGAAAGCAAATTTTGTTCTTTGTGATTCTTCAGTGAATTTAGTTTTTGGAATGGTGCTAAAATACTGGAAATAATTAGGTAGTAAATAAGAAGAATGCACTGAATACTAAATGGTTATTACTGAATAGAAAGGTATCTGCTCAACATGCAGGTGGTATGTTAAATCACTGCTTGTGTTCCATATGTGTAATTTAGAACAATTTGCATAATTTAGATTATTTGGTGGTGATACATTGCTTTTTCAGGTACATGTGATCAAAGAAGTGGCATCAATGGCTCAAGAAAAGCTTGGTGTGTCCTGTGAAGTTATTGATCTGAGGACTATCTTACCTTGGGATACAGAGACTGTTTGCAAGGTAAGGAAATGATGCATATTAATTTAAAAACAACCTAGGTTTTTTAAAAAGACCTACATTTTTTGCTTTTTTTTTGTATATATCGTTCTTATCATAAATGCAGAGTATGTGCACATTACGTGGACCAGACATTTGCTTTAGTGTTGAAAGAGAATTAATATTTCAGGGCTCAAAATCATGCCAGAATACATGTTCTTTACTTTCAAGCAGAGGGCATGATCTAATCAAACTTCTGCCTGAAAATTGCTTTTCCATGATTTCTGACTTTCTGACATCTTTGCTATCTTTGGCGAAATATTTGTCTTCTATTTCTTGCTGTTTTACATTCAGATCATCTAGTTGTAGGTATGCAGTGATGTGCCTTAGTGTTATTTATCTGTATTTTTAGAAATCAGTATTTTGATTTAAGGTGCATGAATTCTTGGGCTGAGGAGAAAAAGCAGCATTTGCTCTTCTCAGACTACCTCGTTTGAAGTTCATGGGTACTGGAAAGTCCTTTTCTTCTTTGTGGAAGTCTTTGATGTTGCTAACAGAACACTTATTGCTTCTGCTAGAGCTGAGAGTTTCCTTAAGCTGACAAATCCACAGTCCTGCAGGACCATGGCTAACAACTCCTTGGGTCCTAGCTCCAGCTGGGTACGCTCGCTCCTTTTATGCTGCTGAACAAATCACTCAGAAGACTGAGAGATGTCTGCAGCTTTCTTAACTCAGGCCTAGTAACTGTGGTGTACTGAGTTAACCACAGGGATGAGAACAGACGTGGGTTTGCAAAAAGGTGTGTGATTCCATCAAATATTTTCTCTGCCTGCAGTTTCTAGTTTAAGGCAATATGATGTCCTATCTACAGCTAACTCAGATTGTAGAGGTGTTTAAATAGGGCAGGTAAGGCACATACCTGACTCACTCTATATACTTGGAATATCTTAATTGGGTAGACAAGTGTTTTGTCATTCTGTGTTTACTTGGTAAGGGCCATGCTTCTGGTCAGGTAACATATAAACACATTAAGTTATGATAAAGGGAAAGATGAGCCGTTGGTCTGCTACTCTATGGCAAAGCTTGTATTTCTCCTCAGTTTTATTTATGTAAGGGACTGCCAGTGGGATGGGATGGAATAGATTATGGGAGGAAAGATCCATGTCGTGCATCTGCTGTTGGCAGTGTTCTGCTGTCTGGTTGTGAAGGTGTGGCAAATCATGTACACTTATATGTGTAACTGTGAGTTGCCTCATATAAATTTGATCTTCTTGGTTGAAGTCTTTTAATTTTTTGTTTGAAGTCTATTTCTTGTTACTTGGATGTACTTTCGAGCTGTAAAAAATGAAATGTGTTGAGTTACTGTCATCAATATGAAGTGAAATTTTGGCCATAATAAATCCTTTACAGTCTCTTCTGGACAAGTAAAATGATTCTTACTTTTTTTAGCTAATTTTTTAACCTTCTTTGAAGATTTGAGCTGTCATTCTTTGAAAAATGAAAGAGCAATGAAGTCTGTTGTTGGGTTGGACCTGCACTGAAATGCCATCAGGAAAAAATGTAGCCGTCCATAGGAAGTGCAGAGCTTTAGTTACACAATATTTTGCAAATATGCTCTTTAAATTTGGATACTCCATGAAAATTTTCAGGTCATGTTCTGTCCTGAACATCTTTTAAGGTAACTGTGGCATAAATAAAAATATTATAGAATGTTTCGGGTCCAAAAGGACTTTAAAGATCATGTAGTTTCTACTCCCCTGCCATAGATAGGGACATCTTCCATTAGATCAGG
>WEKY01004238.1:84080-94544 GCA_013390045.1 Picathartes gymnocephalus | reverse complement strand
TAAAGATGCTCATGGGTATCTGAAACTGCTGCAGATTACCAAAGACTAGCAGGACACATGTACCCTTCTAGAGTCGTAGCTTTAGGTCATGTGGGAATTAGCCCATGGCTCTAGATGACTGTGTTTAAGCAACAGAATTGAACCTCCTAAACACTAGGGAAAGAAAGACTGAAAGAAAGACTTCTGTGCCTTTCAGCGCTGTGGCAGATAATCTGGTAGCTTCTCTTGCAAGTCTCCACTGCAAGACTGCATCAGCATTCTTCTGAAAACTGGCAGCAGTGTGACCTAGGAGACAGAAAAGTGGCTATAAAGATTTAAGGGATTATGCCAAAAGGAAGCTTCTGATTCTTTTTGGAAATAAGATGATTAGCCCTAGTCTGATTCAGAGTGCATATCCCTTTCTGGATCCAGCCGGAGCAATGGAAGAGGTTGCCTACCCTTTTACAGCCAGCTCTGCCACACAGATGTTAGTGTGAGCAGTTTGCCAATGCAGTGCCCATCAAAATGACCCCGCTCAGCTCTGATCTGCTTTATTTTAACTGCTGTGGGTTAGGGAATGATCATATAAGCAATTTCCCTGGCAGGTCTGGGAGGGTGGCACCTTCCCCTGTGATTTGGTAACAGGCAGCTCTGCAGGCCCTGCAGACAGTAGCCCCAGCAGACATCTGGTCTGTCTTACACCTTCAGTCACCAGATGATAGCTCAGTGAGTCATGAAGAATGCAGCCTCTGTCTTTTGTAGACCTTGGAAGAAATGCACATGTTATATGCAATGAAAATGAATTCAAGAGGAGTGTGTTGGATTTGTTATTTTTAGTTCAATGGGCAAAAAAGACCTTGGCTGTATTATTCATGCAGCATATCTTGTTAGCTTAATACCCAGTGTTAGAGCTACTGATAAGGGTAGATTTAACACAAGAATCTGGGTATTCCTGCACCCTCTACCTGAGATCATAGTCCTGCCGTTACTGCAAATATTATTTGAGGTTTGGGATATTTAAGGAATAGAAGTTAGTTTCACATTTAGCAGCCTTTGGGCAGTTTGGGTCCAAATCATACCAATGCCCTCTGAAGAACTGTGGACTGTCTTCAGAGTTGTGTCTGTGTAATTGAGAATTATGCCCTGTCTGCCTGCAACATCTTATCTGTGAAAGGGAGAGGGACAGATCACTCTTGACTACTTCCACTACCTTTGCTTACTCTTTAATTTAAGTCTTCTGTTCATTTGCAAAACACATCCCACTCCGTGTTTGCAAGAGGTTTCATGGACACATGCAGAAGCATCACAGCAGGTGCTTATGGACACAAATGGGAAGACTAGGCTTATTTAAACCAGTCTTCTGTTTTGGAGTGTTTTCTACCTGTTTCATACAGCTCTGCCTTTTCTTTAGGTATCTAATAGAGTGGGGTAGCTGATGTGCTGCAGATAGTACATTGGGCAAGCAAGCACAAGGCAATTTTAATGATATGCTACCATCTGTGGAAACTCTTTAGGTACTGTGATTTTGGGTAGCCTGTAAGGACCTGATAAATGCTGCTGTTGTATGCTGGAAGTTATTTGATTGAACTGGCTGTTGCTGTTGCCATTGCCATCAGCTCCTCAGCTGTTAGTTAATCTTTCTTCTTGTGGCATGGCCCTACTTGGCAGGAGCTTCCTACCCCTCCTCACTCCTGCCCTCTCGGCAGGATCTGTGAGCCTCCACCTCCGTGCTTACTTCATCTGGCAGGTACTCCTCAGCCTTCCAACTGATCCTGACTGCATTAGACCCACAGGCATAAAACAATCATTCTCCTCTAGCTCCCTGCTTCTGAGTTTAGCCTCCACCAGCCTCACTTTCCTTTCTTAGATTTGCCCCAGTTGAAGGGCAGCATATCCTTGACCCAGACAAAACAGATGGCATCTCCCCATGTAACATTCAGGCACGAATTTCTCACACAGGCTGAAGGAGAGGGCTCAGACAGGTCTGTTCCCCCTCATTAGCTTTGTCTGACATCACGCTCCAAGTCATGGGGCCCAGGAATGGTTGTGTGGCTGTGAAGAACTGTGCCCCCATCCATTTCTCGCCTGGATGTGGCTTTGGGAACACTCGTGTCTGCCTTTGTCTGCCTTTATATACCAATCCCACGAGGCTGGGCCTTCTTAGATCCACAATTTAATCACAGAGAGCTGACATGATGCTGAAAGTGATTTGTTGTGGCCATGCTGGCAGTTAAGTCATTGCCAGCAATTGCATCCAAACTCCATAAATTGATAGCATGGACTGGTGATGGGAAAGTATCATGGCTGTCATTTCAGCAGCCGCACAGCTTTTCACCCCAGCCAAGATTTTGTGCAGGGGATCCAATGGGCTTCAAATCCTGTACAACCAAATTCTCCGCTAGTGTCCCTTCCTTGGGTTGTGCAATGGAAAATTTTGCCTCCTGTTCTTAATGAGAAAATAGACTTAAAGAAAGAGTCTTGTGTGTGGGGGGGGAAGGTGGAATTGTGATTTGAAGTATAAAAAACAGATGGGTGTCATTCAAAGCAATTCCATGTTAGAATAAAGAAGAGCTGGAACAAAGAAGACCGCCATCCTGCTCGCCAGACCTGAAAAGTCTGAGAAAGAAAGTGTTCATAACCCAGAGCTTGTGTTTGCTTAAGAGTAATCTGGGATTTACCTAACTTATTACAGCTTTAGTGCACAGCAGCAGTTTCAGCAGCAAGGGCATGAAAAACATTAGATCCAGGCAAATAGAATGTGTCAATCCAGAGCAGCAAGAACCATGCTTTTTTTTTTTTTTTTTTAAAAAAAATAGCAGGGGAAAGACCATGTATTTTTGGTAAACCCTTACCCCCTTCCCCAGTAAACCATGGCTTTGGACAGTACATGTCATAGAAACTTTGACAAACAGAAATCTGGGTACAAGATCATTTCTGTGTAATGGCAATATTTTGACATTGCTTTCAAACTCACTCTGTGATCCTGGGCATTCAGACCTTTTTGAAGTCCACTGCAGAGGGCTTTGCAATTTATATCCATGAGATATGGACAGGGCCAGGGTATGTGATCAGGTATTTTTTTTCTCTGCTACACTAGGGATTTTACTTGAGAAAGATCTGCACCATCAGAGCTGTTCACTCTAGAATAATTAGGAGGAAAATGTTCTCCATGAAGAAAATTTCTCTCTGACTGTCATGGGAGATCATAGTCTCTGAAGTAAGTTGGAGGTAGATAGATGATGCTTGACTGGACATCACTGAGATTTTTCAGGTGTGCATGGTTTCATGTGAATTATGTGTTGTGCAAAGGGCCAAATGGAGGACTGTGAAGACTGATGGTCTGCTACTACCTTCTTCTAAGTTTTATATGAGCAAACTTTCCTTTATGCAGACCTAGCCACACCGAGAGGTCTTTTGTCTCCCCACCTTGCTTTTTGTGCTCAGGAAGATCTTCTGTCCTTCCAATTCCTTCTCAGTCCAGCAAAACATAGGACAGTGTAACAGCATTGACTTCAGTAGGGTTGCTCATGTCTGGCACTTGGCTTTAGTGAGAGATGATGTAGATCTCCTGAGCAGAGCAGGAGATCAAAGGTCAACAGACTTGGGCTGGATCTGATTTCATCACTGAACTGCAGCATGATCTTGGGTGAGGACTGTGTTGTCTCCATTATTTACTTCCTACATCTGTAGTTAATGGTCCTTACCCAAGGCCAAATAGTCCTTAAAGTGTTGTCCACCACCAGTGTACTAAATCTTATTTATTGAACACCAGGTGGCACCTAACCCCACGGAGGTGTTTTATTTATTAGCTGTGGATGAATTTGTTCACCCGTTGTGTTCATCAGGGGTGTGTGGTTCATCCTGTGTGTGGCTCAGTGTCTGAGCAATCTGCTTCCATTCTGGTGTCCAGAAGGAAGCCCACAACCCCTCCTGTCTCATCCTTGAGCACAGCAACCCACTGCTGCCACAGAGGGTGTCTCAGACTGCTATCCACCTGGTCATTTCCCCATCCCAAGGGATAATCACATCTGTCTTCTCCCAAATCTTTCATCAGTTTTTTAATATTCTCTCCTTCTCTCGGCTTTTTTTTCCCTATTTTTGTAGAGCTTCCTTTTCTTAGCACAACATTAAAAGGAAGGATAAAAAAAGAAACAAAAAATGTGTCAGAGCAGAAACATGTGTGTCCTCTCCCTTCCCTGTGCTCTGAGAAGTTGATTTCTTAACATCCAGTCCCTTTGGGTGACCTATGAAGCCCTGCCCAGAGACCTGTGCCCTGTGATTTGTGTCTCTTCTCCATTAGCTTGGTCCCCTGGTCAACAGAACAGGAAAAACAGGAAAATGTTGCTGGATCTGATCTATTCAAGATCCAGGCATGCGAGAACCTCTCACTCTCAAGCTGTGGGGAACCAGCCCTAAAAAAGCAACAAAAAAGCAGAGCAGGAAAAGCAGTCTGGTTCAAGTGCTTTGTAGCCCAGACAAACCTACTCTGACAAGCCTATTTTGAGGTTGCAGGTCATCACAGGAAGAGCCCTCCTATCACTGTGTAAGACAGGGCTTTGCTGGCCCTGTTTCGCAGCCTGGTTTCACTCTTTAAAGAACATCCTAACCACACACAGACAACCTAAAGCCTCCTGCTTGTTTCTTGATCGTTGTTCAGTACTTCAGCCTGTTACTGTAATTTGTGTTCTCTCTGCCATCCCTCCTCCTGCCCTCACCTTCCTGGCATAAAGCCTTAGTCCACCTACATCTTCACCTTCCTGGAAAGCCAGCCCAAAACACATGCCCAGTAACCTCCTTAAACTCCTTTTTAAGCTTCCTTACCTAATCCTCCAAGTTAGATGTTCCTCTTAAAAGGCTTACATGCATAGATGCCATCTTTTACCATGGGGAGGCAAAACCCCTTCCAATTCTTTCGCCACCGTTCCTAGAGGATTTATTTATCTCACAAAGGCCAGATTTCTGATGCTGGAAGTCTGGGGTCCTAATCCCTACTGTCTACAGACTTTGCAGTTTAGTTACAGGATTTCAAACATTGCTACAACATAATGTTGTTCTCAGTGATGCACTAATGGTGTGTCCCTCCTTCAGCCTAGGAAACGGGCCTAAGAGTTAACATGTTTAGGCCATTGCAGTTTCCATTGGGAACTTGGATCCTTAGCTTTATGGGGATATCAATAGAACTAAGGCTAATAATTTTTCTGTATAGGTATCAGGGATGGGTGTGTGTGAGAAAGGCAGGGGAAGGGGCTGAGCAAAGGTTTAAAAAAATAATTAGATTTTCTGCCCTCTCTTGCCAGAGGTGTCAATCCTCTCTTATCACAGCTCAGCCACATGAATAGTTGATTTCTCACCACAATGACAGAGGTGGAAGCAAACAGCAGGCTGGGGACAAAAAAGCGTAGATGAGGGCAGAGTAAGGCAGCAATGTGGTTTTACAGCTGGCCCAAGGTTCTGTTCCACCAGCAGCCCATCTGCTTTGGGAGATTCTTGCCCCCTTTCCTTTCTTCCAGCTTCCCCTTTCTGCACCTCTGCTCTCACCGGAGTCTATCTTTGCTGTACTGAGTCAACTGGTAGTACAGCTCCAATATATATATAACCAAGAGAGTAGAAATCTCTGGTGCAGTAGTGGAACCTTTTAAAATGCTAATAGAAGGTTTTTAAGTGATTCTCATTCAACAGCCCTAATTATCAAGGCTCCTCCTCGATTTAGCAAAGCTGGGATCTGCTGCATCTCGCCCTGCACACCGATGTAGACGAGGACTGGAAGTTATTTTCAGTCTTGGGATTGCTGCCTTGCACTGTGCCCTGTCACATGGGTGATCTCTCCAGACTGCCAGGGACTGTGGAGAAGAGTGACCTGCTCCTCTGTGTCTTTCTCTCCTGCTGAGATGGAGCGCACAATTCGCTCAGCAGCTGAAGATTCAGCACAGGGCCTTTTGAAGAGTCTCCGTGCAATTAGGATGGCAAATTGGAGCCTCCCGGGAGGATACACAGCATCACGCTCACCAGCAACAAGATCTCAGCTCCTCTGTACAAAAGGAACCTCATTTAATGTATTAAATATTTAATTAATGAACTGAAGCTTTAATGAGGTGGTGATGAAGATGCCAAACAAGATACTGGGACAGGAATATCCTACCCTAGAGATAACAAACAGTTAGCTACTATTCTCCCAGTAGTATTTTGTTTTATTGGCAACAAAGCCATCTGGGGAAACTGTCAGTACCTCTAGGTCTCATTCTGCCTAGGTGAAGGGAATTGCACAGGTGGGATGCATCCCAGGTGTGGGATGGAAAGCTCCTTTATTGCCTCTTTTATTGAGCTGAAATAGCAGCTTTGGCTGGGAAGAGCAGGAGTGCTACAGCCTCTCTGCTGCATGCGGCAACGTAGGAACAGCTAAGGTAGAGATAAACAGAGGTGGCATGAAAAATCATGTGGGTAGGCACGCCATTGCTAGAGCCATGAAAGATCAGATTTCTCAGGCAAGGGAAGGTAAGGGTTTCGTGTTGAAAAGGGTCCTGTTTCTTCCTTGCATTGGATCTACCTGATGCCCCTGATGCTACGTTTAGTACAAACACCAAAATGCTGCTGGTCTGGGCCAGGTGTCTTCCCAGAAATGTTGGGAGTGGACCTCTTATGTCTGGGATTATTCACTGTGGGAATGTGCATTTCTACTCCTTCGGATGGGATGTTATTAAGGTTTTACCTGAGCTCTGGCCTTAGTGAGGGTTAGGCTCTCCTGTCTGGAGAGATGAGGGCCAAGGAGCTGAGGCACTGAGGGCACAGGTTCTTCTTTAGGCAGGAGGCACTGAAAGAAAAGGCCATAGGGAATTCTGGTGACATGACTGAAGGATGCAAGAGCCAAAATAATTCTCACTGTTTCTTCTCTGTGTGAGAATTGCTTTAGCTGATCAGCCCCTGTTATGGGAACCCTGGGATTTGGAAAGGAATAATAAAAGATTAATCGAGAAACTCCTGAATGAATTCAATAAAAATGACATATGGAGTGTGCACCGTAATATTTTTATGATTAGGCTGGCAGATAATTGGAATGAGCAGATTCTGCCCCACGCTTGATCAGGTCTGGTGTCTCAGAGATCCTTCTGGTTTCAGTGTTTCTTTACAATGGAAAAATTAGAGAGGAAAAGGCAATGAACAGAAAAGGAAGCAGACCAAATGTTTCTCTGCTCACTCTAGGAGGAAGCTCTGAGAAAGTTGCTGTTTAAAATGCATTTCAGATTTCAGAATACAATCCTCTATGCCACAGGCTTTTGCTTGATTCACACAACATATTAAAACCCAGGGCTGTGCTGGGATCAGGGTTCCTCTGAATTTTCAGCCTTTCTCTCCTTTCTTCCAACTGGCAACTGCAAGTAGTCAGGCCCAGCATAATGGTTGAAGGGCAAAATTTAACAGCTCCTCAAACTCTACAACTGCAGGTTGTTTCTCAAGAACAGCATTTTCTAAGCCGGGTCCTCAGCTCAGAGCTAAGCCCTCTCTTACACTGGGTGTTGGAGCACATTTTACTTGGATCTCTAGGAAGGCTTTGCAGGACACTGTGGCAAAGTGCACCCTCTGCTGCTCTGCTTTGACAACCCTCTGTCCAGCTTTCCTAATCCCCTCTCCAACACAATGAGCTGGTTGTGATTCAAGGCCCATGATGGCCTCCTTGCTCAGCCATGGTGGGTCAGCTCTGTGTCTGGGCCAATTCCTCTCTCTGGCACCAGTCACACACTTGTCAGGTTTGCAGAAGAGCATCTTCCTGCCTTCTTCCCTGCTCCCTGCCACTATCTGCAAAGGCACCTCTTGTTCTGCCCTCAAATCCTGCCCATGGCAGCAAGGTTTGGAATGAAAGTATCTCTAAGTTCCCTTCCAACTCAAACCATTCTGTGATTCTGTGCTTCTATGAATTATCTTATTATCTCCTTCTTCCCCATCTGCTTCCAGACAGCCACTCTCTTGCCTTATATTTAGATTTTTCTTTAGACAAAGACTGTCTTTTGTTCTCTGCTTGTTCAGCACCAGGTGGAATGGGACCTTGATCCATACTCGATGGATTAGAGAGTGATGCAGCTTTTGTGATAATAAGTGATAATAAAAATTATTGACAAGTTCACAGCATGAGGCTGTGATGAAATAATGGAAGGTTATATTGTACCTTTTATCTTAGGCAAAAAGAGAGGGGTAGATAGACAAGGACATGTGGATTTAGTTTATCTTTCTTTTATTTTATTTTTTTTTTAATTCAGAGGTGGATGGAGTTCTTCAGGTGTGTTATGGAGCCTTAAGAATACATACACTCTTTTTACCCTGTGTTAATATCCTGCTACCTTTCCTTTAAGGCCATGTGTGAGGTAACCCTTCTCAGGAAAAGTGCTCTGGAAGATCTCATTTCACCCATTTGGGACATTCCTAGGTACTGTGCTTTGCTTTTTATTAGATACAGAGCCAGCCCCTGGAGGATATGTCATTGCTGGAGCCAGGAGTGTGCTTTCAGGATTAATGGAAATGAGCACACTCTCTGAATTAAAGTTGAGATGAACTTTATAAATACTAAAGAGGGCCAACACTTTATTTACACAGATTCTCAGATGAACTTATAAAGGCCTGTTTTAACTTTATTGCTACCCATAGCAACAGAATGTGAGGTCAAACTACCTCATGTATGTCCATGCTTCCTGCAATTTACCCTGCAATATGATTGCAGTGAGGATGTTGTACATGTGAAAGACCAGAGGAGACTTTACCAAGGCTTTTATCCTCCAGATCTTCCCTGGGCATGAGTTTTCCCATGGAAATGATTCTCCAAGGGAAAACACCATTTTCTTTACTATCATAAATAAAATACAGCAACTTTTGACAGCTTTAAAATGCTAGACTCTGAACAGAATGTTTTGACTTGGGTTGGTTCAAACATTTGCACTTGCTGAAATGAATCGAAGCATTTTGCTGTACATTTATTTGAAATCTGGTGGTGCCTGCCCACGGGGCCGCGGTGCCTCATGGGAGTTGTAGTTTGTTTGCATTGTACCTGTAGCTCTTATGGATCTGTCTGCTTGTCTGAGACACATTTCAAATGATTTACTGCGCATCTGCACTCACTGGGCTGAATAGTGCAGGGTGAAAGTCAGAGAGCAGCCAGATATTGTGAGGGATTAGTTCCAGCACAGGCAGAAACAAGGCTGTGAAACATTCAGTATAACATCCCCAGATGAAATATCTGGTTTCAAGAAATGCCAAAAGACATTTTTTGGATTGGAGAAGTGGAAAAATTATTGTATTTCCAGTTGTGGGTTTGATTTTTTTTTCTTGTTTAGTTTTGTTTGTTTGTTTGTTTGTTTTAAAATTAATTCATTTGGAAAAGTATGTGTTAATTAAGCTTTTCATTCTGAAAAATTATGATTTTTTCATGGGCTGGACCACCCAGATCTATTCTTACCTAACATAAGAGTTCAGTCTCACAGCAGGTGTAAAGGGATTGATTCAGTCTCAGCCACTCCAGGAGTGGAATTAATCCAATGATTGGTGACACAATTAATGAATTTTACACTTGTTGAATGAAAAGATGTGTTTCTTTATAATTTTTTTTGTAATTAGGTTTTTTTTTTCATTCTGAGAAATAATTTTTTCATTGGAATTTGAAAATCATTCGTGACGGATGGAGAACAGACCTACTTGCTTTATAAGCAGTGTAACCTCAGCCTTCCTGTATAGTAATTAACAAAATTAAGAAAAAGAAAGCATCTTATTTCAATAAAAATGTCTTAGGGGAAGAAACCCCACTCTTCCCTGCCTTCTGCCCTCAGTGTTGCCACCTCAAGATTAGTGCACCTACTTTGTTAAGTAACAAAGCAGAGCACACAAAATGTTGGTAGAGCAATTAAAACCTGTGCCTTCCCCAGGTGGCATTGCAGGAGAGGCTTCAAGAGAGATGAATGTGGAATTAGCCTGGGATGTGTAGGCCAAAATCTAGGGAGGGAAATCACACCCGGACATCATAAATGATGGCAGATGATCAAAGCCTAAATTATGTTTTTCATTTGAAGTGAGATACTTTTTCTGGGATCCCTTAGACACGGTTGCACATGGGGCAGCTCCGTGCATACTGAGTGGGGCTGCTCTGAGCCTGTGATTAGAATGCACCTATTTAATCCTCTGAAGCTGCTGGATTAGGGTACGGGCACTCTGATTTATTTTGTCCATTTGGGCTGTGTACACATTGTGTAAAGGAATTTGGATCTAAACTTTGGCATCATTATAATTAATTATACGCTATTCTCCAGCATGTAATGGTGGCAATAGAACTCTTATGTGGATCTGTGTGCTCCTCACATACTCTGCCACAAGAATAGATCTGCTGGGGAGATATTTCTTAGTTAATTGTTTAGTTCATCAAAACACCATGCTGGGCCAAGTTCAGCCCTGGTGTTACACTGTTGATTTTAGCTGCCTGGCATCCAGCGAGGTATTTAGCCCTGAAGTTTT
>WEKY01004238.1:23247-84023 GCA_013390045.1 Picathartes gymnocephalus | reverse complement strand
ATTGTGCTGCAACTGGCAGCTAAATATGCATTTGTCCACGTGGCCAAGTGGCAAGCATGAAAGGGAGGCCATCAGACAGCTATGTGTTAGGCTATTAGTTCACCTGTGTTATTCTTCTTTCAACAGAGTTTCAGAGGGAAAGAGGGCTGGAGGAATGGAAAGAGCTTTTGCAGACAAAGAACAGCAATTTGGTGAAGAAGCTGAACCTCAAAGAGAAGGAGTGAGTTCCTAAGAGCTAGGCAGACCTCGCCCAACGAGGTTGTGACTCCTGATGGCAGTCTGGTAAGCAGGTACTCCTATGCCTACAACTGATTTGCATCTGGCTGGACAACTGTCCCATTTCTCTGTGCCTGCATGGGTTGTGGCCAGGAATACCTGCAGGTGTAGATTAATTGCTCAGTGATGTGTGTGGATGTTTGTTACTGTGTGGAACTCAGTAACAAAAAACCTATTTGGAACAGGTTTACATTTGTGCTGCTGTATAAATCAGTCACTATATGTAAGTTTGTTGGGAACTGGAACATGTGCATGTTCCTGAGAGCATGAGATGGTGTATGAAGCCTGTCACTCAGAGTGTGGGTACCTTGTATCATGTGTCTGGCTGCAGGTGTGCCTGCCTGGAATTGTCTGGGCCTGTGCAAATGACTGCATGTTCACAGGAGTTTTTATTCACACTTGAGTTTCTGGTAACGGCTGTCTGTGCAAGTCTGAGCTTTGACTGCCTCCATTTAGGGTGTCCTTCCGAGTGTCTCCAGTCCCTTGTGTGCCTGTGAAAGCTTTGTGTGCAGGGCTGCCACAGGGAATACCTTTGCTGTATACATGTGGTGGGCATGTTGTGCTCCATACTCCCGTGACCACACAATGTGTTCTGTGTCTGGATATGTGGAAGAGATATATTCTTTCTCTCCATAGCAAGTAAACTCTTTAAATTCCTTTTCCCTTCTCATTCTCTTCCTGCTTTCTGTGGTTCACATACTAGTAGCCTGTAGTTACTTCTCTATCACTAGGAGCAGCCGTAGGGAATTTCTTCCAAGCATTTTTCTTTGAAGCATGTAAACCTTTGTGGTAGACTGACACAAGAGCACAGTGCACATGCCAGCCAGTGGATTTGGTTCATCTCTGAGTGGAGCATCAATGGACACAAAGTACCAGCTCCCAGAGGAACTGAAATGGGCACCCTATACCACTTTATTCCTGTGTAGCTGTGAAGCATTTGAATAGAGGTAGTAACCTGTGCTAGCAATTGTCCATCTTCATTAGAGCAGTTAACTTACACATCAGTGAAGATTTAGGCTAAGCCTTCAACCAACTTAGGCTAGTTGACCCCAGTAGTTGTATCGTTTCTACCTCTGCTCCAGAGCATACTGTGAAGGCAGGTTTTTTTAATGATTAGTCTCACACAGCTGTATTCTCCATGCAAATTTTCCTTCGGGCCAAGGGTGGCAGTACTGGCACCTTTATTATGAAGCTCTAGCTGAGGGAGAACTGCATCTTCCAAGAAAGGGCAGCACAATTACCTGTTTCTACAAAGAAAGCTGAGAGAGGGGGAAAAAAGTAAAGGAAAGAAACAAAAAGAAAGGGAAATACACAGAAGTCTCATTCCTTTATGCTCTGGGTTCTTTGTAGTTTTCTTTGTAAAGGTCATAGTTATCTCAAGAAACGGGAAATTCTCGGAATCCTTTAAACTCTAGTCCTTTTACTTCTTAAAGTGGCCTAATTCCAGAGAGCTTAAGGTCTAACAAGGGATTTGATCCTAGCTCTCTCTCTCTCTTTCTCTCTCACAGCAGGTTTGATGGCACTCAGATTGCTCATTTGTATTTTCTTTTGTGAGGCAAAGCGCTTTGGTTTCTCTTCCAGCTGTCATATGTGTGTTCTTTCCTCTGCCTGTCTGAAAGGCAACATTCCTAGAGACATAACTGGCAGGAGAAATCTTTTCTCTTTAATTGCAAGAATAGAGGCCAGAAAAAGGCACTGAGTTAACCTTTGTTTGAACATCCCTGAGATGTGAAGGTGTGATGTTTGAGGGTGCTGACCAATGTCTCTTAGTGCACGAGATACTGCTGCTCTTCTCCCCATTATAGCCATAGCTTTCCTGGTAGGGCTTCACTGTGCTTCAGCAGGGACTGATAATTTCATTTTGCCCATGTGGCCTATGCATTCTTCCAGTAAAGATGCACAGCTTGGTAGGACTCACCTTTGCCTTTTCACTGATCATTCGCTTACATGTAGCTGATGTGTTTGTTTGCCCACGGTCACAGCAAAGGTAGAAAGGTGTTGGATGGCACAGAGATGTTTGAATTCCTTGAGTCTTTCCTAAATCCTAGGGAAGAGACAGAATGAAACACACTTTTATTCTTATTTTTACACTGGGTCAGTCCCCAGAGCCATGAGAAGGTTCAACCTGACAAATGGAGATAATAAAACCGTTTAACAAACACTAAAAGAGGTGTGGCAGGGTCTGAGGTGGGGAGAAAATGAAAAAGCCAAAATTGTGGATATGCTTAATCCAAGTCTGGCAAAAAGTTATAACAAAAAATCCAAACTACCAAACTCTCCCAAAAAAAACCCAGGGGGAAAAGAGCTAAGAATTATTGTAAATGTCAAAACATCTTGGATTTGATTGAAGTATTTAATTTTTTAAACACTCAAATATTTAATTTTGACATTCTTTTCACAGAAATATCTTTGTTTTTTGAAATGGCATTAACACTGATCTGCATTAAAAATAAAAGATTAGGAAGCAGTTTGAATAACCCAGAGAAGAAAAAAACGTTGTGTTTGAATTGACCCAGTTTGGCCAAAGTTGAAATGGTTGTTGTTTACTTTTACTTTGCAGAAAACCTTTATACAGTTTTCTTTCTCTTTGAATCCAACCTATTGTTTTTTCTTACTGCGTTTTTCATTGAGACACTGCAAAAACCAAGGAAAATTCTTCTTTGGTCCATTTAACCCCTGGCTACTGCAGCTGCTCCTCATTCAAGCAGGAAGAGGTGGGCAAACTAGAGTATCCTAAAGGTGTCAGACTTGAGCAATACTAGCTCCCAGGTCCAAATCCCCTTGGCTCACTCCTGATGTATGTATGTCCCTGATGATGTAGGGCCTATTAAGAAAAGACCATATCCTCAAGACATTCTTTCCTTAAGTGACACACTGTCTCCAGTATTTTTATAGGACAGCACTAATTTTTCATAACGAGACACAGTAGGCTACAGCCCTTTAATAGACTTGTCAAGTCTCGTGTGTTCAGGATGAAATGAGCTCATTTGGTTTCTGTCTCTCACACCCCTGTTGTGGTGTAGCCGAGATGCAGATGTGCACTGCCCTGATGCTCTGCTGCTCCAGAGGGACATGGCCCAATCTTGCCAGGAGGTCTGGTGCTGTCAGGAAGCCAAGCAGCACACAAGGCTGCTGTGGTCCCCCAAATAACACAGTCTGAGCAGTGGCTGCTGCAGGATCTAACATCTCTTGTCCATGTCACCCATTGTCCCTTGCCATGTCACCTGCTGTGTGTATGTTTGTGAGAGCCCTGTCCACTGGCTCAGAACATGGATAGGAGGGGACAGACTCCCAGTGGAGGGTTCTTAGTCTGGGAATTTGCTCTGCTTTTTCCAGTGATAGAGAGGATCCATTGCCATTCCTTTGTCTTAAGGATTGTCTGTCCAGAAGCGCCTGCTCCCATCACCTCTCTTTCTTGAGGCAGGACCTTCCCAGCACAGTCTGCTGGGGCAGCCCCAGCTCGGGATTTACAGCAAGCGGTTTGAATGGGGCTTTCCAGCTCACCTCCTCTGATAGGGTGGACTTGCTCTTACCAACAACAAGGGCTCAATGGCAGCTCATCTGTGAGGCTTCCTGAACCTGAAGACTAGAATCTAACAACTTTCGGGTGGCCAGATTACTTGGAGTAAAATTTCAAGGCCAGTGCTGGGAATGGAAGCGTTGCAGGCTTGGGTGTGTCACCACACCAAGCAGCTGAGGGAGGGAGCTCTGTGGATAAGAAACTGGCTACTCCTCTAAGGCTGAGAGGCTTATTGTGACAAAATCCCACAGCTTTTAGAAAGAATAATACTAAACGAAAAGGGATTTCTAGTATGTCACCAACATCCTGCAGACTGCCCTGAGAGTGGCATTCCTCAGCAGAGCCTGTGACACCTACCATTTGTAATTCACAACAGCAATAATCCTGAGAGACTCGAGCCTGTGCAGGCAAGAGGTGGACAAGGTAAGCTTGTCCTTCCCAGCTCTGCTGGGATTTTCAGTGCACGCCTTCAGGTCACTTCATCTCTGGCAGGAATAGTGAGAGATACTCATCTAACACCATAGTGTATTCTGAGGAAGAAGGAAGGGACTGAACAAAGAAGAAGAGAAGATAAAAATGGCTTTGGTTAGGGCTTGAGCCTGCTAAGTTGCGCTCTTTTTTGGCTTTCCCTTGTGCGCTGGTGAGCTGCCTTTTGCCCTCCATCCCTACTTTTTTTCAGCATATCACATGTGCTACCCCTGTGTGTATGTGGTGAGGGATATGTGTGCAGTGGTGTCCGTGCTGCCATCACCTCTGCAGCTGGAATGCCAGTCAAAAAAGCAAGTCAAAAAAGCCCCCCTCCAACAGCTGGCACTGCCAAAGAACTTGCCTGCCTTATTAACAGTGCACTTATCAGGAATCTGCTCGCTGAGCAGAAACTGCTCCATAAATCCTCCCGCAATTTGCATTCCTCATCGCTGTCGCTCATTACCACTGACCTCACTTCTTCTGCTGGAGCTGATCAGCCTCCCACCGTCCTGCCTGCGAGACGCTTCTCCATTACCACAACCTATTAGCAGTGGCAGCGGCAGTGCCTCCGCGAATGAGCGCACCGCTGCTGAGTCAGGAAACATTCCCAACCCAACTCCCCTCTCCCTCCCCAGGCCCCGGCAGGGAGGCAGCGACAGCGAGCGCAGCTCAATTGCTCTCCCTTGCGTGTTTCAGGGCCAGGCTCCGCATCCCGGGGAACTCAGCGGGGTCATTACTAGACTGGCACTCCTGCAGGCACGGGTGGGAAATGAGGTGCAGCGACTGGAAGCGTCTGAAACCGCGAGTGCTTGCTAATCAGCGGTGGGGTTTCTCAGACAGCAGCTCACCCACTTGGTGCATGTGGATGCAGATTTCTCGTTTAATACCTGACTCCTCACTCTGTGGGAACCATGTGTCTGCTGCTTCCTTCCTCAGGAACTGAGAAGCAAAAACTTACAGACTTCTCACTGTAGTCATAAGCTGAGGATTGCTTGAGGAGGCTGAAGCAGCTCATGCTCATCCAGTTCTGGCCCAAGTAAGTGGTCACTGTGCAGGGGCTTGTGATGGGTAGGTCAGGGACAAAGAGAGCAAGGATTCGTGTTAGTGCTCTCCTTCCTGAGTGCCAGGGCAGCTGGAAGTGTGAGGGTTCACGCTGCCTCCTCCTTCTTTGCAAAGACATGTCAGCAGCAGCTGAGTGTTCAGCTTTCAGGCAGCAGAGGGAAAGTCAGGGACGTGCTCCAGTCCTGCTCAGCTCTGCAGTGAAGGGTGAAAAAGGCACTTACGTTGTATTTTGAACCTGTTACCCTTCTGTATCACGTTGAGGGTCCCACAGCAAAACACCACACCAGATGTTTCCCAGAGCCTCTAAAGTGTCACACAACACTCTTGTAGTAGTCCTGTTATCTATCTAGCCATGTAAGACTTGTTTTCCTGTTCTCCATCCAATGTCGAAATCATAAATGACTGAGAGAGTCACTGGCAGAATAGCTGGAGGTATGCACTGACTTGAGTGCTTCAGTTCAGGACAGGCTGGAGAAAAAGACCTGGCCGTTTTTTTGAAATCCAGGTGTGATAACTGGATTTAGGAACTGGAGTTTTTAAGTTTTAGAAACTGGAACATGATTTGCAGGTGAGTAGTCTCTGATTTCCTATAAAGGCTCAAATGCATTGTGAGCGATATGGAAATAGCTCATATGGCTGTAAGTTGGTGAATGAGCATTCATTCTGTAATGTAAGGAAGGGTTTTATTTTAGTTGGAATGGAGGAAGGGGCGTGGGCAGAGAAAAGGCCTCCTAGTATTCCCTAAGCTCTTTTCCCTTCGGCCTAGGCAAGCAAAGCCTTTCTTTGCAGGGGGAGAAACATGTTTACTTAGTATAGCAGAGGGACCAAGATGCAGCCTCATTAAAGTACAGCTCACGTATAGCCAGGGGTTTCATATATAGCTTTTTTTTTTTTTTTCTTAACCTTCTCTGTCTTGGTGGAAACAAAAGGAGGAGAAGAGGAAAAAAAAAAAGAAAGAAAAGGAAGGAAGTGAATTGCTTAATGGAGGTGCTCTGTCTGCATATTTAATACCCTGGTTTTATTGAATAGAAGGTGAAAAAGTGTACCTTGTTTGTTGCTTGCCTGTCAACCCACGGCAAGAAGGCATCCTTTCCCCTGGCTGGTGCCTTTTATTAGTCAATGGTTTCCAGAGTGTAATTATACCGTAGATCTGAGATGCATTATACACACAATTACAATTCCCCAGCCAAGCCTGTTATTTATTAACCGGGGAAATATTTGTTCAGTTGTTTTGGAGGGCTAAGGTTTTCTTTTGTTTCTTTCTTTTTTTCCTGACCCCTTTAAACTGTAACACAAATCCTTGGAAAAGGTCTTTGATTTGTGTCACAGTGAGGGTAGGGTGAATGTCCCATTCTGTTAGCGCACCATGTCACCTAAAAGCCTTGGCAAGAGAAGCTGCAGTCTGGGACTGAATTTGCCGGGGCAGAGCAAAAGGCACTGAGAGATCTTATGGAAATTTTTCTTTGCTGGGTTCCTGGTTTGCTTTCATACAAGGGAGGAGATCTCTGGGCTTTGCAGGGCCCCTGTGGGGGGACTGCTTCTGGCTAAAAGCCTAGCACAGCTTTGCCAAAATCTGTTCCCTCCTGTGGATTTGTGTAGGTCAAAATCCACTGTTTATGTTCAAGTCAGCTTTGCCATAGCAGAATATATACCCAAAGCCTGTTTTGACTTCTTGTTCTTTGGGACTACTTAAGAGCATCCTTTATTGAAACAGAAACTATAGCTTGGCCTAACACTTGAAAACTGGATTGTAGGAGTCCTTCAGGGCAAACAGCATCTCTTTCTAGATTTTGTGTGCTACCCTCACCATTAAGAAAATACAGCTTCTGTAACTTATCTTGGCAAGAACCCAAAGGGCAAAGGAGAATGACAAAAAAAATGTAAAGACAGGGTTGCTGGTTTAACCAAGCATTTTAGGACCACAGACCACAACATTATTGGCCACCAGTCATTCAGATCAAGCATCCACCTTGCATTCTCTTGTCCTTTCTCTGGAAGCAGCTGGTAGCAGCAGTGTAGGCAAGGATAAAAGCTTTGCAGCCACTTTCCCTTCAGAAATATGTTTCCTGAAATGTAGTGAGCTCTGTTAAAAATGCATCCCATCCATCTATCATCCTAGGTGCTGTCCTGCTGGGATTTTTCCATTTCCACAATATCCTTACTTTAATAAGGTGACCAGAACAGGGCGAGAATCATTTCCTTGTTATTAATTATTACCATGACTGCTGTACAGCAGTGTGCTCAAGGGTGTAGAGCTATAATCCCCAAGAACCTCCTCCTGAAGGGCATTTTATCTTCCCTCACACTCCTAAACACTGGTATGTCAGACCTGCCCCCCCAGCTTTCCTCTCAAGCTGTGCTTCAGCCCGTCTTCCCTTGACCCTGCATAACCAGCAGGTCCTCCTGGTGTGTGCCTTATCCCTTCCCTAGACTCTGCCTGTGTGGGAACATCCTTCTAGTATGACTGCAGAGGTAGATTTAAACTGATAAAGTTTACAAGTATAATCCTTTTACAGGGTGCAATTTTTGGCTGTTAGAGGAGCCTATTTCACCAGGTTAGCTGATGTTATTTGGGAAAATGTTCACAATACCCCAGCCCTCTTCCCCTAAGGCCCCTTTTCTCATGTGGGGATAATGGTGTTCATGCTGGGATTCATTCTGCTAAACTCTGCATCTGCATCCCCACTGATGTGACTGCTGGAGCTCTCCCTTGAAAGCAAGACCTCAGATGACACTTTGGGCTTTTGTTTCAATGTGGCTAAAAAAATGTTCCTGGCAGCTTTGGTGTTCAGTGTTTGGTAGCTTTACTGCTATTAAAGGTGCCTACACCACCCTTCTGTTGGGTGTATCTCACTCTGGAACCAAAAGACAGAGACATGGCCTATTTGCTGTCCAGCCACTGCAGCTGACAGCCCAAAAAACCAACAGGAGCTGCAGGTAAGGGTGGCTTTGGGCTGCTGCTGAGTGGGGCAGCAGCTAAAGACCAGGAAAGTTCTGCCAGCAACTATGGCAAGCTGCCTGACTTAGGAGCAGGCAGCCAGGGAGAGGTGACTTCTGAGACCAGCACAGCTGTTTGCTTATGTGCACCTGAGCCAGGTTCCCACAGCACTTTCTGCTCTTAGCCTACAGACATCCCAGCAGTATTTCCTCCTGGCAAGGAAAGACAGCAGCTAACCTGAGAGGAAATCTTAGGAGAACCAAAGCAGCTGTTGTTTTGAGATGAGTGAGGGGCTGGGATCCAGTCTTAGTTTGCACTTTCTGCAAGTGGCTCTGTCTTCACAAGCCTTTTACACTACTATGAGGTTATGATGAATTAAGAGCCTGACTTCAGTTTTTTTCCTAACAAAGACATGGTCCACTTGGGTTTGGTATTTGCTTGTTTCCATTTACACCGACAATATGCTTGAAAGGCAAGCAAGAGGAGACCCTGCTACTTGGAAATAGGATCTGTATTTTACTCCCTTTCATTAAGTGAAATGCAATGTCCATAAAATACATTGTGCACAAAGGTGTCTTTCTCACCTTGATGCATAGCAGAGCATGGTGTTGATGACAGCCCTCACATCTATTGGTTTCCTCTGCCAGGCTAAATCCAGTAGCAAAAATGATAGAAATAACTTTTAAAGGTCTTCACTTCAAGTCCCAGTACCCGCCCTATGTCAGAAAGATTGTAAAGATGAGATACTGGGTGAAATGTGATGTGTGCACAGCATATGTGATTTAAGATAGTGAAACCCAAAGAAATATAAGAAAAACAGATCTGAATTTCAATGGGCATCTTTAAATGTCTTCTTTCTAAGAGTTTCTAAATCTTCAACTGAAGTCATTATTTAATAAATCCATTTTTCCCTGATGCCAATTTTGAAAATTGAATTCAGTAATTATACATCAGCCAGTGTAAATCTCCAAACATGACCTTATCTGTGGAGCAATTCTGATGCCTGTATACTAGATCCCACAAAACCTTAGGACTGGAATTAAGATTTAGGAGTAAAATTAAGACTGCTAGAAAGTACATTCCCCCAGACATAAAGAAGGAGGAAAGAACTGATTAAATGAGTAAATATTTAGGTTTTCATTTCATTTTGTCAGTCTCTGTCACTTTCTGTCTGTCACCTGCAGCAGACACGGCTCATATCTCAGCTGAACACACAAATAGTGCTTGTTCATTTTGGAAATGTTTATTTGTTAGGCATCCATTTGTTTGCATGAGTTATATGGCTTCCATCAATTACACTGTACGTGGTTCATTATGTGAGATCATTTTGCAGTAGCATAAGAGCATGAACTGTAGTGTGATTCCTAATAGTGGCTGGGGGATATGTTGCCGCTACTATTCAGAGAAAATAATGGCAGCGGGAAAACCTGCACCATTATTGTTTTTGTAATTGTTGGTTTACATGATAACAGTTCGAGTGTAGAAATTACAAAAAGTAATAAGATATTTTAGGGCTGGAGCCTCAGTTTTAGATCAGAGTCTGCATTTCCCAGGATATAATGCAGAGCTCTTCCAAGGACGGGGACTATGGTGTTCATGGAAGATATTTTGCTTTCGTTACAAAAATGCTGCTGCTCATTTCCTTTTGAAGTCTTGCTATTACAATTACTCCCTGGATAGCAATTACAGGAGAGCTGCAAAAGTTTATAATTTTTGATTCAATGCAACCACTTCACTAGTATTAAATTTTCTTATAGAAATGCCACTACATACTGCACATACAACCATTAATTTGGCCATGACCAAATCAGCAACAGTGTTCTTAGACACATATATCTTATGAAATGGAGAAGGTGATGACTAATTAGCATTAGAAATATCATCAAGGGTTTATATCTTGTAGTATCTTAGATCAAAGATGATGTGGGCTTGGTGTTCTCAGCCTGGATCCCTATGGGCATGTGTCTGTGTAGGAAGCCACATTAAAATCTGGCATAATTCAATATGATTAGCTGGTTCTGTTTAAGCAAAAGCTGGTTTAATAGGCAAGGGTCTCAGAAAAGAGAGAGAGAGGCTTCAAATTCAAGACAATAGGCAGAATTTCGAGGGGAGTCAGGACTAGAATAACAAGGGAAAAGCGAGGAAAACAGGTAAGGGTGTCAATGGGGATGCCAGCTCTGGGGTAGAGGGGGACCTATGAGGCAGGAGTGAGGGATATCAGGAGCACTTGTGGCTGCAGGGACACAGGTCTGCAAAGGTGGTGGGGAGAAGGGGGGCTGCAAATCAGAGGAGAGATGACGGCACTCTAATTAATAGCAGGAGTTTTAAAGAGCGTGAAGTCACCTCAACACCAGCTCGTGAGATGTATGGGATTAGTTTGTATAGTAATGAAAGAGTAATAACTAGAATTTAATTGTTATGGCTGGTGAACTAGCTGACCCCTCAGCCCAGTGGGCATTTAGATAATTTTCAGAACTGCAGTGAGCCTAGCTAACTCTTCATACGGGGAGGAGGAGGGGTATGGGATGGGAGGACTCTGGCAAGAAATATTTAATGAAAAGCAAACTAGTAATTGCAGTGCTGCATTCTCATGTTTCCCCTGACATTCTAAACCAGGGGTGGGGGTTTTTATCTGCCAGCACTGTCTTTGTGCATGAGACCAGCAGTGTGTCCAGCTTCGCTTATGTCACAAACCAGTACCAGATGCCTGAAGAAGTACAAGAAACACCCCAGAAACACAGGCCGGGCTACCTAAGTCCAGACTTTCTCTATGGACTGCCTAAAGACGCCCACAGACAGGTGAGCAGTCCTGTAGCCACTCCAGCTGCCCCTCCAGAAGGACAGGATTCTACTGTGGATTTCTTTTTTTTGTCTCATCCACCTGTCCTCGACAGAAAACTCATCCTTGGACACCTCAGATAGTCCTACAGTCTGATGTTTATACACTTGAATCTTTCCCCAGGTGTTAGTTGGATTCATTACTGTTCTCCCAGGTCCAGGAACTGCCAGGTCCAGAAACCTACCTAGTCCCTCTACCCGCCTCTTTAATTTCTAGCTACTTTCAAAGTAATTTAGGTCCTCAAGGCTTTCTAGGAATGGGATGATAGGGAACAAATGTCCCAAGTGTCATGTCTTCCCAAGCCTTCTCTCTGGCTGATAGCTTTCCTTCAGTACAGTTTCCCCTTGTGATTCCTGATTCATTGTCACAGTGCACCCATGAAGGTGACAGTGCTCAGGCAACAATTCCCACCTGTCTGTGTAGTCCTGAAGGGACCTGTCCATGGAGATCTCCAAGATCCCAAGTGATTTCTTCATCTCTTAGACAAAACCTGTTGGGATCAGTAGGAATGTGCTTATGGACTGACGAAAAAAAGGAAGAATGGATCCTACAGCTCAGAAGTTTTACTGGACTTGCAAGAGCTGGGATCTGACACTGGAAAGGTATTTTTTTCTTCAGTCCTTCATGTTTATGGCATTACCTTGATATGGCTGGTTGAGATCAGCTGCAGTAGCAAACTCAGAGAGCCTTTGAATGCTATTGTGGACATAAAAACTGTCAGTGCCTCTGTCCTTCTTGGGACTGACATTGGAACAATTCCTTTAATTAGCTGTTTTATTTTAAAACATACCTATTGGTTAACTGTTATCATTCTTAGTAGCACCTTCTAGCTTGCCCCACAGAGTTCAGTGGTCTATGTACAGCACAGTAAAGTCTTATTCATGAAGTGGGATTTTTGAAAGCAGCTAAGTGGAACTGGAAGAGCAATTGTAATGACATTTGGCAGAAAGGCGAAGGCTGAAGATCCTAAGCCATCAAGTTCCTTTGAAATTCACACAAGGTCAAGGCTAGTAGGACTGGTCCCTGTGCAAGGGTGCCAAGTTGTGGATGTTGCTACAACAGCATTCAAGTTCCACTTTCAACATTTTAGCATTTACCTGCAAACATTTCTTTGTGTATTTGCATATGCATACAAACACAGAGCAAAGAAATTCACTAATAAAATATTAATATAAGGAACAATAGTCCCTATGATTGTATCACTAGATGGCTCCTGTTGTGGTAGATGTTATCTAGCTGTGGTTACAGTGGTTCTTTGTTGCTGGCAGTATCATTATGAAGACTGTGGTATTACTTGTCTGGCTTCAGGGAGCAGAGGGGTGACCCTAGCTAGTTTCTGAATAGAAGTGATCAGTAAAACTGTCAGGAAACAGCTTCTTGTTGAAGAACACTGACATTTCCACCCACTGAAACTTAGATGCTCTGTGGGAGGACAGCAGATTCTGTGCATTTCTGAAGGAGGTCTCCACTGGAAATGGTCTACAGCATGTGCATTCACCGTGCCTGGGACCTTGGTGTCTTCTGCAGGCAGCAGCACTGCTGGCATCCCTGTGGCAGCAGTCAGGGACTTAAACCACAAGTGATCTGCAGGGAAGAAGGAAGAGATTTGTGGATGTCCCATGCTGTGCAGGGGGGCTGGCTGGCTGAGAGGGAACTGCTGTTTGAAGGGATTTATTTGACAGGGGACCAGGCAGCCAGAACTCCTGTTGTGCTGGAGAATGGCAGTGGGGAGCTGCAGAGATGACAAAAGGCACTGAACCTTCTGTACAGAGTGTGCTGAGGGCCACAGGCTGCCACAAATGGAAACTGCAACTTCTGAGCATGTTTTCCAGGCTGGACTTCTTACTGCTTCACCATCACCTGTACAGAGGAAGAGAAAAGGCTGGTGTTCCTTGTTGGAAAGTGATTGCTACAGCATCTTTTGATTGAGCGTTGCATTATGTTGAACTGAGAACATTATTATTCATGAAAAGGCATCCTAGAAAGCTTCAAAGAAGGGTGGAAAAAAAACTTCAGGTTTTAATACTAATTAGAGGAGCCTGTCTCCCAGGTGTGAGGTGTTTATCTGTGAAAAGCAGGAGATAGTGTTGCAAAGAAGAAATGTACACTGGAGAATAGAAGTTCCAATAAATGGTTGAATGGATTTAAAAAAAAAAAAAAAAGGATGAGGAAGAAGAAAGAAGACCAACAACAAAAAGGCAGATAATAAAATAAGATGTTTGCACTGAATATGAAGGGTTTGCAAAACAGCTCAGAGTTTATTTCCAAACTAGCAAGAAAGCAACCCTGAAAATAATACAGCAATGTGTCTCAATAAAGAGAAGGTTCTTTTTATTTCTTCCTCCTATTAGCAGTGTTTGTCAACTCAATTTCTTTTTCACACCGAACAAGCTCTTGTGTCATGAGAGCTCAGAGTTAGTTTCAAGTATAGGCAAAACAGGCTGTTTCTGGAGCTGGTGCACTACCTTAACCAAGCATTGATCTTAGTCATGCTGCTTTTTTTGGCTGAGAGTTTTCTTAGAGGATGTGGGGCTCGCCTCTCTCAGCAGCCTCTGCTTCAGCCAGCACTACCCAACAGAAGTGGGTGCTGGGGTGCCAGTCTGTCCCGGCACATGGGCTTGCTACCACACCTCCTGTGCAGTGTCAGGAACATTGCCCTGGCTTCAACACCTCCCCCACCCCAAATTCTCCTTTTGGCCCACGTGGCTGGACTCTCCCTTCTACTGACCTCAGGGGAAGTTTAGTGAGGGGAAGGGAGAAGGAGGACCTGAGACGAGAGAGGCCATGTTTCTGTGTGGTGCCTTTGCTGGTTTGTGCTTTCAGGTGTGCAGTACACATGCAGCCAAGAGGCTGCACTGTCTGACTCACTGTTCTATACATGTACTTTACGGTTTTCCTGCTGCTTCCCGCCTGCTCTCTTGTGAGTTAAGGAATCAGTGCAGGTGCGGAAAGCTTGAGAGAATGGATGTGCTTTCATAGCCGAGTGAGTGACAGCTGGACAGCTTTAATTGCCCTTTGGTGTGCTCCTAGAAGGTAGTTTAAGCGAAGATATTGGTTTTTTTCCCTGTCTCTATGGACATGAAATACGGACATCTTTGCTTCTATGGTTCAGCTGATGAACAGTAACTGGTTAAGCATCAGAAATTCGATCACTTGTGATTGCCTACCCATAACCTCTGCTAGTGACAAGATCTCATGAGGGAGCAGAAGGGAGAGCAGTGCAGGGATTTGACTTTCTGCCATAGGCTTTGCGCTGGGCTCTTCACCCAGGCAATCCTTCCTCTCTGAACATCACTTCAGAGCAGACTTTAACAGAGAAAAAAAAAAAAAGCAAGCTTTTTCACTGTTTTTTTTTCCTTGTGGACCATTCCCTTAGATGACTACAGAGAGATGCATTCAAACAGAACATTAAAGTTAAACGAGGTGACACAAGGCTATATTTAAAAATAACAGAAAGTGTTTCAAGTTCCCCTTTGATAGGAGTTGGGCAGCTATATAATCCTACCAGCTCGCCATCCTAATGACAATCCCCAACAAGAATCACAGCCTGATAACATGCACTAAGACAGAAGATGTGAGCTGTATTCACAGGCATGAGGAACTGCAGGAGATAGCTGTTGTACAAAGATGCTTATTCAGAGCAGTTAGAAAGCCCCCATCTTTCCTTGAACCTTGCATAACTAGATGCATAGAATAAATATCTAGAGCGTAGGACAGAAATTAACATTAAAGATGTAATGCCATTATAGAATTACTGATAAACCCTCACCTTTCATACTTAGCTAATTTCTCATCAGCTCATTTTTTATAGGAAAAAAAAAAAAGAATATAGCAGAACTTGTAGATAGGCAGTGAAAATGGTCTGGAGGCTTGGAAGGATTTTCAGATAAGGAGAAACCGAAAAAGATGAAGGAAGATATTGTTCAGAGAAGAGATGAATGTGAAGGAGTATATCAGAAGTATATAAATTATAATATTTTAAAAAGTTCTCAATACTGGTACAAAAGGGTATCCTTTGAATCAAAAAGCAATGCAGATCTGGAAGTGTTGAGAGGTTTTTTTTATTGTACCCTATTAAACTGTGGAACTCCCTGCTGGGGGGTGTCACCCACTAAGCTCATGGCCTTAGTGCAAAANAAAGCTGAGGGTCTAAAAGAAAAAAAAAAAAAAAAAAAAAAGAGAAAAAAAAAGAAAGGTACTTTTGTGGACAGTGAGAACATTCACAGTTACATTAGAGAAAATAAAAAATTTATAAGAAATATCAGCCCTTGAGATTCAGGGCATAAATCCAACCACTAACTGCCTGGGGTTATAAAGAAACTTCCCCAATGGACATATTAGTTAGTTAGTTCCCATTTTAAGTGTTTTACATCTATCCTTGATGCTAGCCACTGCCTAAGAGGAGGTGTTACAAGAGTCGGACAGTTGGTTTGATTTGCTGTGAAGGTTGCTATATCCTTGAAAACCATGGCAGCTCTTTCCTTCCCTTCCTCACCATCTCCAGCTGTTCCTCTGAACCACCTTACCTTGGCATGCACCAGACAGGCGACAAAGAGACAGGGCTTCTCCTCTGCTTTTGGGGTTCTTTGCTGTGTGGGTAACCCCAGGCTGACACGGTCCTGTTGTGGATATGAGAGCCCAGCACAGCTGGAGAGCAGGTTCCTCACCTCCATCCTGGCTGCAGCGGGCTGCTGCCAAACTGCCCTGGCAGAGGCCTGCCTGACACAGCACTGCTGCTGCAAAAGCTGTCCCACCTTTCTGACCCCAAGGAGAACGTGTAGCTCCCCATTTGCAGCTCCTCCGCTGCATCTTTGGCTTTGCTTGTCTTCTCCATGCAGCCCCAGGATTTCTCTGGTCCTCAACAGTATGGCAGCACTCAGCAAGCAAGCAGGAGATGCAGGCCAGAGAGGCAAAGCAAGGCAGGATACCTGTCTTGCTTTCCCTGCTCTCTGCATGCTTAAATTTGTTCTTTGCCTAATCTCCTCTGCCAGGCGATTTGAGATAATCAGTGTGACTTTTCTGCTATTGTTCATCTATCCCAATCTTCCTCATTTTCCTTTGCAAACGGTGCCCCTTCTCATTTGCCTCATTTCTCTCCCTGTGATACCTTGAATGGGGAAAACTCTGTTGCTCCAAGGCAGAGGAGTGCAAACTAGTTATAACCACTCTGTCAATGTTCCCGACCCTGTGCTGGAGAAGCCGAGCTGCTGTCAGCTATTAAAGCTCTTTAGAAGTTACCTGATTAATCACTTGGGGTGAGTAATTGCCACTTCTCACTTGGAAAGGAAGGTGCTATGTTGTCTCTGACCTCAGGGACTCAGGTATACTAAGAATCACAGAATCACAAAATATTCTGAGTTGGAACAGACCCACAAGGATCATCCGGCCCAACTCTTAAGTGAATGGAGAAATCCTCATGTGAATGGCTCAGTGTGTCTTTTTCAATGGGTCAGTTGCAGCTGCTCTGGAAAACATTCTCCCTTCTTGGCCATCTCTTCCCATGGATTCAGAGACCAGCATGTGCCAGCTGCATTGCTGCACAGGACACTGAGTTGCCATCCATGTGGCCTCAGCAGCTGAAGTGATGAGCCTAGGGGGAGAAGTGGTAATGTACACTGTTCCTTCCTATATGTAGAAACACTGGAAGAGGTAAAAGGGGAGAGATCCCTGTGAGGTAGAAAATAGGAAATTATTTTTTCCCTACAGGTGAATTCGGCTGCATCCCTTTAATTGCCTGCTTTCACAGTCTCATGGGAGGACTGTTTTCCTACACAAACATACTCATGCAGATACCCTCCCCCAAAGAAGAACTGATCAAAGGGGAATGGCTTTAAACTGAAAAAGAGTAGGTTTAGACCAGAAATTAGGAGGAAGTCCTTTACTGTGAGGGTGGTAAGCAATGGAAGAAGTTGCTCAGAGAAATTGTGGATGCCCCTGTCCTGGAAGTGTTGGAGGATAGATTGCATGGCACTCTGAGCAACCTGGTCTAGTAGAAGATGTCCGTGCCCACGAGGGGTTTGGAACTGTATGCTCTTTAAGGTTTCTTCTGATCCAAACCATTCTGTGATTCTGTGATCCTACAGGAGGCTGGTGGGTTACTGTAGTGAGTTAATTTACTCTTCAGACCTCTTTATTGTGAAACTCTTAGTTCTTGACTTATTTCTTTACTATCACAGGATGATACTGGTCATTTCTAGGAAGGGCTGGAGGGGTGCACAGGCCCACCAACCTCCATGACAGTCATCTCCACATCAGATTCTGCTTTGGTCTTCCTTCTTCAGGGTGGAGTTGAAAAAGAAGTGGAGGATGTTTTTTGTTTTTATACGATGACTTGATTCCCTGGTTCCCCTCTCAGTTTGGCCTGGTCTCTTGTCTTTGCACATTCATTTGTGCATTCTGTTCATTCTTCTCACCGAAGCCTTCCTGACCTTGAACATAACCCAACATGTTACAGCCTCACTCAGATAAACTCCTAGACCGAGGCTGAATACCTAAGCAATTTGGCAAACCGAGACTGGCATCTAGATTTCCCCACAGCTTTTACCCTGCACGACCAACAGCAACCAGACTGCATCCAGCATTGTCTCTGTGTGGGCAGCTGGACACCTTCCACCAGGCCTGACTGCATCCTCACAGGAGAGGACCTGGGTAGACCTTGTCTTCCTGCCTTTTCTTGTCTTCTCAGTCAAACTAGTGTCTGAACACTATGCAAATGTTACCTTCCTACTTCTTCTGAAATAGTTTATTGGCGTTATTGCTGGCTCTTACGATTAAGGAAATAAAGATTTAGAACAAGGTGTACTGATGGTGCCCAAGTCATTCATAAAAACGGTGCCAGGTCTGAAAATAAATCCCAGCTCTCCAGCTTCTCTGCATAGTGTTTGATGTAAGACTGGGTTAGCCTTAGAATTTCTCACTGCCTGCCCTGCTGTACTTGGATGTATGAACTTCAGTACTCTATTTAGCTCTTTACATGCTATTTGCCTTCTTTCATAGCAGTTTTCTGTTACCATCACTGTGGTAAAAGATACTGCTTAAATGACATCCCTTTGAATTGAACTAGCCATTGCACTCCAACTCTTTCCAGGTTTCCTTAGGTTGGGTTTTGTTTTCAAAGTTCATAAACAGGGCTGGGGCTGTTTTCCAAAGGTGTGAATCCTTCTGGAAGACAGTTTGTCTGAGAGTCAGGCTTACATGATAAATTAGAATGAGCCTGAGCTCTTCAGTTTAGTTTCACTTTTGACGGATCTCCCATAGAAAAGGTGTCTGGATGATGGGGCTATTATTCATTATACTGCAGAGGCAGGAGCATGGTGTGATGCTATGATCTGAATGGGAACTTTGTCTCAGGCTGCTCCCTGTCTCAGTTCTGCCCTAGCCATTACCAGAAAAACCTAGTACTGAGCCTCAGCCCTCTCCTCGTCCTACACTTCACTTTTCTCATGCTGCAGAAGAGTTCACCTCAGTACAAAGAAGGAAGCTTGAACACAGTGCAAAGGAGCAAGCTTCCAAGCAGGGCAGAAGAAACCAGCTTTGGCAGAATGCCTTTGCTTGGCACTGGTCAAAACAAGCATATGGAAAGGGGAGTGAATGAGGAATGTTCTGTCTGGGAAGATTGGTACATGGTGTGGAGTCCTGCAAGACAGGCTTTTAGACAGGAGTTCACTGCTGTTTGACATGCCCTGTGGAAACCTGAGTGCTCCCACACTTCTGAACTTTCCTCTGGACAGCATTTATCAGGAGGACACTGCAGGGAGCATCCTCTTTTCCAACCTTTCTTTCCACTCCCTTTTTCTTGCTGTCTGTTTTACACTCAGCCGAGCAGAATCTGCAGTGGATGGCAAATTTAGCTGCTGCTTTGCTTTGTTTTGCCCCCCCACCCCTGGCTCCTGTGTTCTCTAGCTCTCTCTGCTCAGCAGCAGTTGTTTTACATGGTGGGTTTGCACTGACTGACCTGCAGCCTCTGTTTATGAGTGTTTTGGTGTGGGAGCTGCTGCAAACCCTCTGCTGTGAGAAGTCAATATTCAAGGTTCGATATTCGGGTGGTGTGATTGGTCACTGAGGTGACAGAGCTGTGCCTTTGTTCCGTGATTAGATGACTGAACCTTTGTTAATTACTTCTGCCAGAAATGAAGTCTGTTTTGTGATTAAGTGGTTCTAAGCTACAGGCTTGAGATTTACTCCCTGTGAACTCTTGTTCCAATGGGACTTCGCACGTGTGAGGGCTGTCTAAAGCATGTATAAACAGAGTATAAAAATGGCCAGAGTCATATTCTATTTCTAACCTATTAAAAATGGTTGACCTGCACATCTTTGCTATGCATTTGGCTCTAGTAACGAGAGCCTGCCCTTGCAGAACACAAACCCTCTTTTGGCACAGGTCCTCCCAGGATGTCTGCAGTCCCAGAGCCACATCACACACCGCGGCATGGAACAGACTGGCTAAAATCCCTGTACCAATGCAATAGCAACACATAATCTTGCACTGACAAGCATATGGAGTGAGCTGGGGGGAAAACAGCATCTCGACTCTGAGGCCACGTGCCCTGCTACATCAGCTCCTGTTACAATTTTGATCTTGATTAGATGTGGGCAAAAATGTACCCGTTGGTTGAATTAGCAAACCAGAAGATACAGAAGTTTTGGGGTTTTTTTAATGCTGGCTTTATGCCACATAGTGGAGGACAGATGGTATCTTATACCAAATAGAGTCCTTTGGAGCGAAGTTAAATCATTGAAATGTTCTGGTAAAATTTTCAACCAGCTGAATGAATTAATACTGGGTTGTCTCCTTGTGTCGCATAGCCACAACATTCTCAACCAGTTGGTAAAATAATGGAGGCTATATGTTATTAAATGTGTGCTCAGAGCCCCAGTATCATAGCACAGAGTAACTGGAAACTTAATTATTTGGGTGAGATTTAATTATCAGTCATGCCAGTTGCAACTACTTTCTTTACTATGCGAAAAAGCACAGATATGCTGTTCTCCCTAACCAAAAAATACTTCAAATGACACTCTTACTCTAGGCCTGATAGAACAAGAAGCAATGATTTTCAGCATTTCTTTTGGCTTTTGTGAATGTAATTCTCACCCCAGTGTATTAGAATATACCTCTGGGAAAAAGACACTTTCATCCAGCCTGCGGAAAACCTGAGTGATGGGTGTTTATAAATTCCTTGGAAATGCAGGCAGAAAGAAAGCTGCTTTTTATTTAGCTCCCCTGCTCAACCTTTTTACTGATCTAATGGAAAAAGGCCAGAGTTAAGATTCAGAGCAACCGTATGTACAAGAACTGCTTTAATTTAAATGTCCTGTTGAATACAATATGATCTTAAAATGATGCATGATGGAAATTCCTCACAGACTGGTGCTGTGCATTAGCATTAGTCATTGCAGTAGGACTGGGTGGAGCATGTTAGAAGTCGTCACTGTGATTGATGTGTGGCACGCATTAAAATGAAAATCATTGCAATGGACCAAGAAGAAAACACAGGAATTAAAGTTTCTGTGATAGATTCTGTGAAACACATCAGAATTTGAGTGACTGTGAGTCATAAAAGGCATAAGGGCCTGAACGTCCCTCATCCTGAATGGGCACTTTCTAAAGGATGAATGACACGGCTGGCTGTTATATCAATTACTTGCAGTGCTGTGGAAAACCTCATGGATGGAATAACTGATGAGTCAGGATTCCTTGGTACTGCTGTCAGCTCTGCTGCTGACTCATTTTGTACCCTTGAATGATAAACTTCCTTCTCTCTTCCCCATCTGTATTTACCCTTCCTTATAAAGAACTGAGACCTGGTTCTGCCACAACTCTCATGTATGTCTAATATTATGCATTGGAAGTGGTCCCAGTGCCCTTATGAATTAGCCTTTGGAGAGTGGAAGCTGTAGAATATGCAGATGAAAAGTGCTAAATATACACAAGTACTGTCAGATTTGTGTGATTCTTATTTTTGCTGTTTGATGATGTTTCTCGTTTTCAGCAACTGTTTGTTTTTTGGTTTTTTTTTTTTTTTTTTTGAAGAGTCCATGTGAAACTGACCAGACATTAAGGAACTCTTTCTGTTCCTTCCTGATGGACTCTAGATTGGGTCTTAAAGATGAAAGCTCCATTTCATGACTTCATCCACCTATCCACAGTATGTTCCCGAGCTAGTTAAAATTAAACTTAGCTATCAAAATGCTAAACTTGATAGCTCATTTATCTTTCTGTCTCCCAACTCTACATTACAATACAGCAGTGATTGATCTTGCATCTTCAAGGTACTATATAGTATAAAAACTAAGAGAAGATTAATTAAAAGCCGTCGCATCCAGACAGGTTTTTAAATAAGTTTTAGATTTAGACAATATATCAGCTGATGCAAAAAGATTCCGAGACCATAAGCCTGTAACTTCAAGTAAGTTTCGCTTTCCTTCGGGACACAGAAAACCCCATTTCACCACAGACTAACATCAAAGTCTGATTTGGTCAGGCAGGCCTGTGGCAGGAGGCAGGAAGCTGTCACATTCATGGGCTCTCCAGCAGAGGTGAACGTGATGTCCCTGAGGACTTCTGCAGGCTCAGGAGAGAATGTCAGGCTCATGGCTGGATGGTGAGTTGGAGACAGTAGCGAGGCAATTTTTGAAAGTAGCCCCCAGCTCCTCCAGGCACGGAGAAACTTCTCTGGGCAGCATGTCTAAATGACTTAAATTGATCCCAAAATCAGAGACAGCTGCATTTGAGCCGTCAGTGTCTGACTGTGGGAGCTGCAGAACAACACTAAACAATCCAGTTTTATGGTATTTTTGGCTAAAGAAGGACACATGATTGCTGGTCAATGTCAGCTTTCTGGCACCACTGTTTATCCAAACAATAGTTAAGCTATGCAGGGTCCTCAGAAGCCCTCAGCACTTGCAGTTCTCATGCACTGAAC
This sequence comes from Picathartes gymnocephalus, assembly GCA_013390045.1. Lineage (NCBI taxonomy): Eukaryota > Metazoa > Chordata > Aves > Passeriformes > Picathartidae > Picathartes > Picathartes gymnocephalus. The sequence goes on along the minus strand of WEKY01004238.1, from coordinate 61,995 downwards.
TTAGGGAGTATTCAAAAACCTGGCTGTTCTCTGCCAGGAATTATCAGGGGCTGAATCCTTTGGAAAGACCCTTACACTGGATACTAAACTCCTGAATATCTGGCCTGTAGATCACTGAATGTTTAATGACCACTTTGCTCTTAAACTTTGCTCTTGCCCACCTTTAGTCTGTGTCAGCAAACTCATCGTGCAAAAGACAAAATGGTGAAGCTCTTACATTTTCATGAGTTTGTTTAAAAGGAGGCACTTTATCCACCTGACAGCTAAAATAGGTTAGCGGGATGTGGGATGTCTGCCATGAGAGTGTTCAAGAGCTCCCCATTTTGCTTGTACAGTGGCAAAATGCCTCGATCACATGCAGCTGATTCAGGGATTTTTGCCTTGGAGTGGGCAAGGGAGGGGAAAACAAAATGAATGGCAGTGATTCCACTTTACAGGGGGTCAACAAAAATCCCTACAGCATGAGTTGGGCCCAGCTATGTCCCCTGCTACATAGTTGTGTAATTCTTGGCAGAAAAGGGCTTTTTGTCTCTAATTTACAGCATTCCATCCATTATCAGGAATTAAAATGTGTCTATTTTTTGGTCTCTTTCTCTCCCACTCTTTGTTTTCCTTCCACTTCAGTTGATTTCAATAAGTAGACATTTTCTGGTCTACTCCCTAAAAGTGCCAATTAACTTTGTATGAAATAAGAGAACTCTTTTGAATTTGCATTAGTTACATGTTTGTGTCTTTAAACGCTAGTTGTCAGGACACATCATGCTCTGAGCTTTTTTCCCCTGTGTTTTGTAAACAGGGTATGTTTTACTTTCACTGCTGAAAAGCAATTTGAGTCAGGATGGATACTGAAGACACATCTCCTTTCACTCTTTCAGAATTTGATTGTGTGTGGTTTTTATCAATCCCAAATTCATTTAATTTCCCTTAACTGAGCTGATTGTACTATGTACTTCCTCCTGAGGAAAATTCTGCTGCTGAGAAGATGACAGTCAAAGAGCTAATCGCTGGGAATATGGCAAACTTCTCATGCCTCATATCAAGCTGTTGCATGCATCAGATGTGCACACATTTTAATTCAGATGTTTCCCAGTCCATGCTCCCCTTAGGAGACAAAAAAGCAGAGAGACTGGTGAGAAAGAGAAAATGGCTATTGAAAAAAAAAAAAAAAAGAGGTGAAAAGGCAGTTGGGAATAAGCTAGAATGAATGTGAAATATGGGACAGAAATGGGAAGAAGGAAAATAAAAAGGAAAAATAGACAATGCATCAACAGACTACAGGCAATATATCTACAGAAGGTTAGGGACCTATGGCAACATAAACATAAGAAAACAGGTTTTATTATTTGCCCACGGATATGTTCTTGTTCTCCTATACTACGAGGAGGCAGGGCCTCAGTCTGGGAACCATCTGAGTGTCTCCTGACTCCTATGTTGAGTTTCCTTTGGGATGTACCACTTGGGTAATGCTCTCAGTATTTCAAGGTTGGAACTACAGACAGTTCCAATTTCTTTCTCAGCCTGGAACTGTCTGTAGTTGGTATGGTTTTGTCTTTGGTATGGCTGATCTTCTATCCAGTATAGTCTTCTGGAGAGTCTGGGGGCTGTTGGTGCTGGAGGAACAGAAATGCAGTAGAAGGACACGAGACTGGAGTGTACATTCTCTGGAGCCACCCATAGTGGCCACCTGTCACAGACTTTGCAGTGAGTGTAGCAGCTTTGTCAGTGGTTTAGGTCCAGCCTTTCCATCTTCTGTGCCTATCTGCTTCTTCTTGCTCTAGGAGATTTGAGAAGCTGGGTGTTGTATGGTAGTCTGCCCCAACCCATTTGAGGTATATTTCTAGCCTTCATTCTGCTTGTCAGTTTTCTTCCCTTCTGCCTTGTCTTCTCCTTTCACTGCTTCTTTTTGCCTTTGCTCTTTCTTCTGCACTTCATTAAGATGCTAAAACAAGTCCTCCTCCTAATGCTTTGCTTGTTCCCTCCAATGACTTTAGTCCTCACTGTGAAAAAGGAGTGAAAACATGGGACCTCACAGAGCGTGGGAAACTGGAGGATAGACCTGCCATAAAAGACCTCATAAAATCATAGAATCAGAATCATAGAATCATAGTCATAGAATCATAGAATCATCATAGACTCATAGAATCTGCTGAGTTGGAAGGGGCCCATACGGGTCACTGAGTCCAGCTCCTGGCCCTGCACAGGACACACCAAGAGTCACACCATGTACTTGAGGATGCTTCTTGAACTCTGTCAGGCTTGGTGCTGCGATCACTTCTCTGGGGAGCCTGTTCCAGTGCTCAGTCACACTCTTCGTGAAAAACTTCTTCCTGATATCCAATCTAAACTTGCCCTGACTCCGCTTCATGCCATTTCCTGTCACTCTTCACAAGAATGAAGAGGTCTCTACCTGCCCCTCTATTTTCCCTGGTGAGGATGTTGAAGACAATGAGGTCTCCTCTGTGCTGCCTCTAAGACCTTGGGGGATGGAAAGAATCTGCCTCCTCACTCGTTTGTTTATTCCACTCACCATCAAGGTTAAACTTCCTTCTCTAACCTATACCAATTCCTTTCAAGCTGCTCTGTGTAGATCTGTGTTGCTGTATGTTGTAGACACAGATATGGTATTAATCTCTCATTTGTGTAAAATCCTGAGCGTGGAAGTGATTTGATTCCTCTGAAAATCAAGAACAGAGAGAACTGAGCAGTATTGTAAGCAGACATGTGCTCTTTATGTGGTATTTCAGTTCTGACAAAACTGAAAATGCAGTAGAAACCCGTGAGCTTTCACTTGGGACTGCCATGCTGGGCAGAAAGGAGGCAGAGATGAAATACCTTCAGCAGGGCTGGATCTCATCTCCCATGGCAAGAGCTGCTTGTGGAACCCAGTTCATCTGGGGCCATCATCCAGACCACACCTGCTCCTAATGACATGCAGCAAATAATAAAACAACTGTCTTTTATGGTCAAATGCTCCTGAAACAGAAATCGGATTTGGCAGTGCCAGCCTGGCTATTTTATGCCTGCCAGAGGTTCAGACAAGAAGACGAGCTGTTGATATCACTGATACAAGACTCAAACACAAAGAGATTCCCCAAGAACTAAGGTAGTAAAGAGAGTATGTTTTACTTGATGGCCAAAGGTTTACACCTTACTAGCAGGTTGTGATTCAATTCTGTGCACAGATGAACACGAGAAAAGTATTGTGAAAAATATGTCACTTCCAGAGAAGTTTGTGTACAGCCTCCAACATACTTTTGTGGGATATACACAAGATATCTACATAATAATAATAAAATTAGTTTGGATTTTCAAACTCATTGGGAAGTTATGCACGCAAGCAAACACATGCACACAGAGGAATAGTATCACAGGTGGAAGAGGGATGAACAGCAGAAGCACTTTGCCTGCTCAGCTATGCCAGGTTCTCATCACAAGCAGCAATTTAAGTTTGAGAGCATCTGATAATTCTTGTTTCCAGATAAAACTTTTCCACACTACCATATTTGATTCTGGCTGGAAGCAAGGAAAAGAATGAAAAAGGTGAAAGACATTTTCCACTCCCAGACTTCCAAAGCTTACTAAAATTATTTCAGGTGGGGGAGTCTTAGACAAAGGTTTTAATCTTATTTAATATGAGAATTTCATTGTGGTCCTGAAATCAGTTTAATTTGGCCTTATGTCACTCCTGACATATTTGAAGACATGCTGTCCATTTCAAGCTGGGACAGCTCTCTGCAAAATCTAGATTTAGTTATAAACTTCCTCAGGGTACTTATGTCTTAAGGCAGGTACATCTGATAGCCTTGATGGATTATACCCACATCTCCTCCTCAGAAGAACGAGCATGGGAGAAGTGCCACCAGCAAGGGAAGAAACTGAGCAATGAAGGTCACCAACACGTGGCTGTCAGTCACAGTGGCCACGGAAACTGATACACATCCAGATTTAGACTGGTTCCAAATCACTCTCAGTTTGCTGTACATTCAGAACCAGACCTGGGTCGAAGTTAGAGTGCGTTAGGGGTGGAGACATTTTCTGGGTAGAATGTTTTTGGTGTGCAGTGCTGCCCTAAACCTTGTCTTCTGGTAGGAGACATCCAGTGAAGGTGCTGTTGAGCAGATGTTACAGTGATTTGGAAGCTGCATTTGGGAATTTACTTTCTCTGCTGCCTTCCAGGCACCTGGACTCACAGACCAGCATGTCTGCCTCTAGTGTTCTTTGAAATGGACCTGACACATGGATTTTTCTTTCCTGACCTAGAAAAGAAAACCCAAAACTACACACCCCCACACAGCAGGCAAAGATGACAGTGTGTGAGAATGGCTGCCGGAAAAAAAGCCACAGTCACAGGAAATTACCTTAATAGAGTGAAAATTAAGAAACGACCGACAATGTAGTCTGTCTCCAGGATACAAGCAGTATTTTCACGCCTTGCCAATTATTCTGTTTGCATCAATTTTGGTTTATTTTTATTAAGTTTCATGTTTCTTTTTTTATTTTAAGAGGTGGTATAATGAAGAGAAAAAAAGGATGAAAGCTCAGAAAATATTTAATTTTTGTTTTAATAAGGAAATAATTATACTTTTAATTCCATGAACAGGAAAGGAACCAACCAATTGGGTTTTTCCACCTTTTTCATGTTATTTTATGCCTGTAAAAAGGTTGAGAACTCTATTTAAGTGGATTATCTTGCCACTGAAAAGAAAGTGGGAAATTAGTTAGAGAGGTAGGGTTAATTTCTTTCACGACTATCTAAATGTGTGCATACATATATTTGCTGTGTGCTATTTGAGAAATGCACTTATTTAGCTTTGCAAGGTCACCTTAACCTTAAGAATTAATGGAACAGACCATTAGCTACAAGAGGACACAGAAGCAAATTCCCCAACAAATTGTGCACAGATAATGCAAGCCTGTTCCTCGCTGCCTACCAGGGCCCCATTTATAGCTTGGAAAGGGATGCAGGGGAGGACTTGTCTCACTTAGGCATGGGTATCTATGTCCTAGATTTACCCCTGCTAGGCATCTGCACACCATTATCATTAATGGATACTGAGGAGAGTGCCTCAGCAGATAAAACATAGGTGTTTGTTTTAGGATGAGATGAACTGCACCCTAAACAGCATTAGTTGTATTGATTAGAGCTTTACTGACTTACAAGGGAAGCTTAGAATGGCTTCCCCAGATGCAAATTTCTACAGCTCATGTCCCTGTATTTACTTGGGCAAATCCCACTGTCCATACTGTAATTAATCCTTCTGCTAGTCCAAAATGGTCAGTGAAGTGCAAGATGTAGTGATTTCTGTGTTGGTCCATCCATTAGTTCCTAGATAGTGACGAATTTTTTATCCTACTCACTCCTCACTGATACTAGACCCCTTCTGACCTGAAGTGGAGCACCTCTCTTTGAAGATAAGGGGTGTGACTTCGCGGCTACCGAATGAAGCAAGAACGGTCTCCGTGACAAAAGCAGGGGATTATATCTCTAGAGAACATTTACCAGGTTGTACATGATCTGTTGAGCAGGGAAGATAGATCTGATGCATGAACATCCCGAATGTTTCACCCTGGTGATAACTATCTAATATAACTGCTGTATTTCAAAGTCCTTCATCTGCTGCATCGCAGCAGCAAGGATTTGTAGTTTGGTCTTCTGAACCTGCAGCTTTCCTGATTCTCAGGTTTGATAGGCAGAGAGCTGCATTTATTAACATGTTTATCACTTTCCAGAAATGTAGGCGAGAGTAATTGCACAACAGAGAAGAGTAATTTCAGAAATACAAGGGAAGAGTAACATCAGTTGTGCAGTGGAGATTACCTGGGAAAGCCAAAGAGAGGAATTGCCTCAGATCTGTGCTTGTCCTGGAGACAGAAGACAGCGTCTTTCAAAGAAAGATGAAGTCATCATCTCACTTCTTCAGAAAGTTTTCCTCAGAGGAGATTTTCCACGGGGTTGTTTAGTGGCTGGCCAGTACATTTTCCTCTGCTGCCGTGGCAGACCAAGTCTCAGTGCAGGGACTCTTCATCTTCTGCTGCCCTGCAAGGCAGACAAATTTTGAGAACAGCCACCCTTTTAAAAATCAGAAACAACCAAACATTTACAGCAGAAATTTCACCTCATATAGTGAGCTCAAACCTAGCAAAAGGCACTGTGCTTTGTGGGTGATTTACACAGGCTGTGGACCCACAGCAGTCTGCAGGTCACCAGTGTGAAACCACATGAATTTGAGTGTGCTCTCTCGAGAGTCTGACCAGAGAACTGCTGAGATTGTTACCACTCGCTCCTAGAATGCTGTTTAGTGACACAAGTGACAATGATTGTACTTCCAGCGATGAAGGTTAGAAACTCAACAGGAGATGTATTTGACTTATATATATATATATATACTTTTTTTTTTTTTAGTATAAGGATTTTCCATTTGTAAGGGCTGATTTTATGAAAGCTTCAGGGTCTGTAGAAATGTGCCCCATTTGATGAAATTTCACTCAGAAAACACATCAACACTTCCAGGAGGTTGAAATGTTTCATTTAGGCTTTTTTATAACGTCTTGCTTGGATTCCTATTTTCTCTTTGGAACTACAGTATAATGTAACATTAAAGTTAAGATACATATAAAACATTCTGATTGACCTAAAATGATCAATTTTTCACTGAGACTTTCTAGGTTTATTTTGTTTTGTTTTTCCTTAACGAAGACAAATATGAAATTGCAGACCTTCCTTTGGCATAGAGATTCCAAATTTTATTCATGTCTATTAAATCATTGTATTAGATATGTACACAGATAATATTTTTTATACTCCCACCTTCCATGAAAAAACTTCCAACTCCAAGTGGCAGAGATTCACAATTGCCTTGTGAAATGGAAAAGATCATGGGAGACACAAGCATGTAGAAAGTCAATTCTGTGTAATTTCCCATTGGGTATGGCATTTGGAAATCTCCCTTTGAGGTAGTATAATTGACTTCTGCGTCTGCTGTACTTTGGAGACTTAGAGATTCTAAATATAATTCTTTAACAGCATGTCTCTGGGGCCCTATCTTGCTCTGTTATCTCTGTTATTTCTCCTACTCTCTCTCTGCTCTTCTTCTTCTTCTTTTTTTTTTTTTCTTTTAATGGATATAATGTTCCAGGTGCAATAGGTTAAACTTCATTTCAAGAGATCTTGTGTCATTTTTCCCTTGTAATAATATTTTCTTCTAATAATCTTTAAGACTAGAATTTCTGAGGAAAAATGTTCTCTTTTAATTTTCTCTCAAAAATATGAGAAACTTGAAACTTCATGATGTCCTAAATCTTCAGGCTTTTGGAGAAACTCTTCAGACAGCTCCATACTTTGCTCTCTACATTAGCACAGTCCTTTCCAGATCAGACTCCTTGCTGCAACTGCATTTCTCTTCCATTCAGTGAAGATTTCTCCACAAGGGTTACATGTGATTATATGGCAGTGCTCCAGGTCTATGATCCCAGTTGAATGAAAGGATCTTGAGTGCAGCCTTGGTGAGGATATGTGCAGAGGAACAGGCTGGCTGTGGCTGATGGAGCAGAAATGGAGTGGAGAACAAGCTTTCTGCACTAGACGTTGTAACAAAGAAAGAGGCAGAGGATGGAATATCAAGAGAATCAGTCAATGAAAAAAGAAAAGAAAAAAAAGAGAAGATAAAAGAGAAAAGAGGAAAAAAAGAAAAAAGGTGGATATACTTGGGGATACAGGTGAAAGATAAGGATCATTCACAGAGGAAAATGAGAGCCAACAGGAAGACCCACAGCAGACAAATCAGCAAATGAGAACAGTACACTGTCATGAGTCCCAAAGACTTGGTTTGTTTTCCAAGTGCTGTCTGAAGCAGCATAAATTTCTCAGTCCATGCACCTCTCAGAGGAGGCTACAGGGACAGAATAAGAAAGCAATCATAGTGTAGAGCCTCTCGTACATCAGAGACACTCCAGGTCCTCACCTTCCTTCTGCCTTGCTCTGTACTTTCTAGAATGCCTGTCTGTCCTGGTTTGAAGGACAGGTGTCTGCTGAGGAAGGCAGGAGCCTCCCTTGGAATGGAAAATGTAAACCCCTTCCCTCCGAATTATTGTAATTTTGAAATTAAGGGGCTCTCAGGTGAGGATATAGGAATAGGAATAACAGTTCTTTACTAGTATTTATAATAAAGCAAACAAACAACAACTACTATGGCATTAACAACAAAACAGAAACAGGAACCTGGTCCCAGCTTTCTGGCCTGCAGGCACTGTCCCCTTGGGTGCAGTGGTCACAGCTGGCAGGGGTGCTGGTGGCGCTTGGTGGGCAGGGCAGGTGCGATGATTCCCCCGCGGCTGCAGGGGGCGCTGTGGCACGAGCTTCAGAAGCGCGTGGCAATGGCAGCTCAGCTGGGACGGAGAGGGATGGAAGAGTGCGGCTTTGCTTCACAAACCCCTGGGGAAGTCGGTCCCGGTGCCCCAGCAGAGCTCTCGGAAACAGCAAGCTGGGACGGCAGGTCTTTTGTATGCAAGGGGTGCGGGGCTGCAGCTCAGTGAAACCCAGAGCAGTGCCGAAGGAGCCGCGGGGNCAGGGCAGGGAGAGGCGAGCTCAGGATCCCGGGCACCCAAGCAGATGGCAATGGGTCCCCCCTTCAGTGAGGTAGGTGTTATTAAGGCCCCAGGTCAGTGGCTGGTCTCACAAGCAGAGGCTCACCCCACGGCAGAAGAAGCAGCCCTGGGCGGGGGTCCAGCGGCAGCAGCAGCACCTCCGAACATTCTCTTTGGAAAACCTAGAGCGAGAGAGGGAGCAGCTGCTCCAGCCCCGCCTTTTAGCAGCCCAATTCTCGAGATATCTCTGTCCCTCCGAGAGAAATTCCCAGATAAGAGAACTGTAAACACATGCCTTTCTCTCTTGAGCTGGGCCACTTCTTTTCTTCTTCTTAAGCACCCAGTCGTTAGTGTTTCTTAGCAACTTATGGGAAAAAATTCTATACTTAAAAAGGAACAAAAGGGAAGAAAACCTAACCCCCAACACTGTCTCTCCTTCCCCTTCATCTGAGCTACAGTTTGCTGCATGACAGTGAGGATCACAAGTGGCTGAGTCATTGCTCTGAACACTCCCCTGCAACTTCTGTGCCTTCCTGTCCGGGATGCTTCTGAAGGGCCTCCTCCTGGGCTGTGGCAGAGACTGTGGCTTACATTTGAAAATTTGGCCTTTGTATGGTGTTGTGTGTACTTCCACAGCCACAGCCCAGGACTCATTGGCCTTGTTTTGTCCTAGCAAGAGTAATGTTTCATTTTACATCCAGTAGTGAATTCCGCTGTGAACCCAAAGACCATCCTGTGAAAAAATCTGGTGGCTGTCCTTCATGGTGGGATGAGTGTTACTGCCAGAACTCTACTAGAGAAGGTTAAAAATGCCTGTGCCATGCTAAGGAATGTGCTCAGATCCGTGAGAGAAGCTCAGGTGAGCTTTAGTGGGATTTTTTGTGTGCACAGAGGCAGTAAGAATCCCAGGGCTGATGTAACTGGGAAGGTTTTCAGAAAGCCTAACCACTGAGAGGCATTCCCAAAAGGAGAGCCATCCTCCAGGGAGAGATGATTCCTGTATGCCTGAGAGACTACTTTCTGGCATTAAGACAGCACAATTAATAATGAGATTTTAGTCTAAGAGAGAGAGCAAAAGTTCAGGAAAGTCTCGTACAATATTTGTCCTTGTGGTTTTTCTGTTTAAAACACAGAAAGAGCAACATGAGTAAAAGAGTATACAGCAAAAGATGGATGTATGGCAAGGAATGAAACAAAAAGGCAAAGAAAATGAGAGAATGAGAGCACAAATGTTGACTGAAACAGTAGTGACACTACTGATAATGTTTGGGGACCACTTGTGCACCAGTTTAGCTGGAAAAATGGGCAAGATTAGACTGAAACAGCCAAGATGCATCAACATTAATCCAAGGAATATGACAAAGAGCAAAACACCTGTGTTATTAACTGGTTATTTCAAAAACATGTTAGTCACACTCATGACTGGGACATAGGTGTTGAAGTGTATATGGTTTTTAGGAAAGACAGAAACAAGAATAAAGTTAGGTAGGATTATGGCCATTAAGGGTGTGTTGGGCAGATGAGTCATAGCAAACTAAAGGCTTGGGTTAAAATCACATTGGGAAGGAACTGAAAAAATGTTACTCCTGGATGTGTGCTCTAGCCCATGGGATCATGAAGCACTTCAACACGTAAGAAAGAGGAATATAACTGGGAATTGAGTCAGTTTAGAAGGCTGTATTTTCCAAAAGGTAGATTGTAAAATAAGGGCTATTAATAAAAGTAGGGCCTGGTTATTCTTGAATGTGATAGCTAAAAGACTTCATCACCAAATAATCACTGAGCCTCATCAAAAGTGCTGCTATTGTAGCCTTGATTTCAGTTAGCAGAGAGAATTTTACAGGAGAGCTTTCTGTGGGACCTAACAATAGATTGATCATGAGTTGGATAGCAACATGGTAAATAACAGCCAATTTGATTTTGTCAGGAACAAATTGTATAAAGCCAACCTGATTTCCTACTCTGACAGGTAACACGTCTTGTAGATAATGGCAAAGCATCTTGACTTGTTAGGTTTTGACACTGCCTCATGTGAGACTTCCACTAGCAGGCTAGAACAGTGCAGCCTGGATAAAATTACTATGATATGGATCCCAAACTGTTTGGAAATCTGCACGTGTAAGACAGTTATCAGTGACTCACTGGCTGACTAGAAGGATGCATCAAGGTGGGCACCATGGTCTCTGATGACTTAGGTTGTGGAATAAGGCATGCCCTTAATAAAGGATAGAATAAATGCCCTGTTGAAAATCATATACATTGTAGAGGGAATAGGATTAAAATTCAAAATTACCTAGATGGATTGGAGAAACAATCTGAAAAAAAAAAATGCAAATCAATGGAGATGAGTACAAGCTGGTCAGGAGCAATCAATAGTACCAGCACAACATGGGAATGTCTGGGTGTAGTTCTGCTGAGAAGGATATAGAGAGTTACAGTGGATTGCAAACTGCCTGTGAGTCAATAATAGTAAGTCACCTGTTGCAAAGAAAGCAAACACATGCTGGGATATATAAACAGGAGCATCGTGTGTAAGATATGTGAAGTAATCCTTTAGACTTAACTGCATCAAGTTTTGGATGTTACATTTTAAGAAAGATGCAGGTTTCCTGGACTTAGTCCAGAAAATAAAACAAAGAATTCTCAGAGATTTAGAAACCACAAATAGTGAGGAAAGATTGAACAAGCTAGGAGCTGCTTAGCCTGGGAAAAGAAGTCTCAAAGGGTTTATGAGGAAGGAAGAAGCTGCCATGAAGACAATAACCTTTTCTTTGCATCCATGGCAGAGAGGACAAGTAATAATGGCCTTAAATTGCAGGAAAAGAGGTTCAGACGAGACATTGGGGAACACTTTTTGAGGTGAGGGGAAAGTAATACAAGGAACAGATTGCTTGGGAAGGTTATGGAGTCTGCCAGTGATGGTTTGAAAGAGCAGGTTAAACACATGCCTGTCAGGAGTGATGGAGGTCTGGACAACTGATCACTGCTTGGGGTAGAGATGGACTATAAGAGCTCTCAAGGTCCCTTCAAGGCCTACAGCTATATGCTTTAGTTCAAAATGAGTGGTCAGATAAATAAGAATGAATCATGAATGTGAGCTCCCTTTTGTTTCCAAAGGCCAATTTATTTTTTTTTTTGGCAAGCAAAGAAATCAGTAAGTCAGCTGGACTTAGAGACTTTAAAGGAAGAGGAGCAGCATAATACATTTAAATAATACATTTAAGCGGGTACTGCAAAATGATTTGTAATTTTCATCCTAGGAAAAGAGAGTAAACCTGGAGGAGATGAAGGAGCAACTATTCTTAAAACCTTAAATTTAAAAATGTCTCAGCCACAAGCAGAGAACCTAGAAGGAACAGAGGAGGGCAGAAGCAGCACGTTGTCTACAGTATTAACAAATTTCTGAATGCTGCCATCCCTAAATACAAAGATCAAAGAAATCATTTGTGGTGGCACTGCAGAGCAGATGTGAGGTGAGTGAAGACAAGAGGAGCTGTGAGGCTGCAAAGGAGTTGTGAGTATTTTAAGGCAACTGTAGTTAGAGAAAGGAGCCTTCCTCTCTCCCTCAAATATGTCAGTCACTCTGTCACTGTCATCTCAAAATGCAGATCTGGGTCTGTTTCCCTCCACCTCCAAAGGAGCTACAAAAGTGCCCTATATCTACTCTAAACACAAAGCAGACACCCTGTGCCTCTCAGGCCACTGCTTGGGAAGTGTGAAAGGGGGATTCCTGCCACTGGGAGAGGAAGCAAATAATCAGGAGTGGAATCTGAGAGAAAGGTCTAAGTTTCTTCTCTGAGTGCCACCCAGAGGAGCAAGGGGTAGGAGCAGCATTTCCCAGTGTTTAAGGGACATATTCCTGCAGCAGTGGCAGCCGCCCTGCCCCTGTTTGTGTTGGCAAGCACAGCAAGGCCAGCTCTGCAGAGCTTGGCATAAGCCAAGAGAGCCATAGGTCTATGGACCTTTTATTACCCCCCAGCAGTCTGCTGCACTTGATAACCACCTAGGCCACCTGCACATCAAGGCAGCCTCGGAAAGGGGATTAAGTAACAAAGAAAGGTATATCTTGGGAGGTCAGAAAGTGCAGGGATGAAGTGAGAATTGCTAGAAGTCAAACTGAGTTAGTTCCTGCAAAGGAAATGAAACAACAGAAGGATCCTTAAGACTACAAATGAAAAAATAAAGGAACTGGAACTTCTGCATGTAGTGAGAAAAATTTGTACAGTTCTAAACTAGAGGGCTACTTTGCCCCTAAGAGCAGGGATATAGAGTGTGGGGGCAAAGTCAGATGGACTAATGGGAATAAGTGTATTGAAAGGGCAATGGTTGCATGCAAGATGGAAGCAATTCAGAGAGTTTACTGTGCTCAAACAAGGGAGGTCAGGAAACCACCCTCTCCAGACACTAAAAAACATAGGCCCATAAATTGCAGGTCTGGTAGATGGGATTTTTAATAAATCTCTCCAATCACTGGGGGTTCCTCTGCCTGAATAATAGCAAATGTGGTACCCATATTTAAGAAAGTGAGGGAGAGCAATCTAGGCAGCCATGGACTTGTTATTTCGGCCTCAAGGGCATAGATGGATTCAGAGCAAATTATGTCAGAAAGAATAATTGAAGACATGGAATAGAAAATGGGATATAGTGCAATATGCCATTATCAAAAAGAGATTGTGCCAGACTAACTCGATATCTGTCTTTGATAAGGTAACTGATGTTCTAGACAAGGGAAAAGTAGTAGATCTTCTCTATCTGTACTTCATTAAAATTTGGTTTCGTGCCACCTGGGAAATTATTAGTTAAATGAGAGAAGATGAGGATTAGTACAAGAGTTGTGAGGTGAGTAAGGAATTGGTGTAAGAGGGTAAAGAGGCAGCTCTGCTAGAAGGAGATTGCTAGGCAAGTTCTTAAGCCTTGGTATTGGGAAAATTGTTTTTAATGATAAGTTTTGGCCTAAAACTAGGAGTGGGTTAACAGGCAGCATCAATGATACTTAGGATCACCAAAATATCACACAAGGTTCTGTGGAGATGATGTTAACAGCAATGTGAGGAAATGCAGCAGCACGAAATGCAAGGCCACAGATTTGGGCACTGTGAGCAGGTGTTTCACCCGCACACTGAAAGCCTATCAGTTTGAAACAAGACAACAGAAGACAGGTTGGCTTGTAGCAGTCAATCACAGCTCAACTATGAGCTCACAAGTTGAGTGTGAGGATGTGTTCCATGGGAGGAGCACACGCCAGACACCGTGGAGTACCATGGTGCTTGTATAAAGAGGTGTAGATATCACCTGGAACAGTCAGAGTTATTCTTGTCAATTGTTTGCCAGAGAGAATTAAAACTGGAGCCAATGCCAGTATGGAAAACCTGTATGATCAGGGAAGAGCAAGCCCACCATACCAGAGGAAAGGAGCCTGGCCTGTTCAGTCTAGACAAATGGAGACTGGGGGGCAGGGGGCATGATTACTCTCTGTGAACAGTTAATTGGGTCACACACAAGGGAAGGAGAAAAGCTGCTTTAATTGAAGCTCGTGGTTCTCACAGATGTGGTCAGCTAAACTTGTCCTGGGAATTAGATGGTTTTGATTCATCAGAAGAAAGTAGACTGGCCATAGTTTTTTGTAGTAGGGGCAGGCAGTGGGAGGTGCTGTGAGCATGCTGTGTTGAGGGATGAGCCCATATGACATGGCAAAGCCAAGAGGCAGAGCTCAGAGCCCCAGAAGGTCATTTTCTCCTATCACACCTTAGATAGGCTGGCAATTTCAGGGTATGTGTAATTAATGCCTGGGTCCCAAGGAGCTGTATCACTGCCAGTGGTATCTACCAGCATATCTAAAGGTGTCAAATCCATGTCTGCTCTCCTGGGGCTTTGGCTCTCTCCCCTTGCCTGCAAGTACAAGATCTGCAGGGGCAGAGGGGTGAGGCAGTGCCAGCAGGGAGTAAAACAAAACAGAGACCACAGACAAACTCAGAGACCCTCCTTATCATACCAAGAGAAAGAGGCAGCGGGATTTACATTATTTTCCTTGCTCCTGGTGTCTGTGATCATTAACAGATATCCATAACACCTCTTCCTCATTCCAGTTGTGAAAGGAATTCCTTTCTAATGGGATTGGAAAGAAGGGTGAGGTTGCAGTCCTTCCAGCTGGTCCAGTAAATTATCCTAAAATCTGTACTGGTGCCCTGGGATGTGCTGTGGTCGAGGTGTTGCACACCTGTGATGGCACAATAGGCTGCATAGGGATTGGGGTGGTGTAAGCAGGCCAGATTTCTAACAGGACCAGAAACAGAGATTCTCTCACAAAATCAGGCTCTGCATACGTGTGAAACAGTCATGGTGATAAGAGAGGTGTTGATGGAAAGAGAACTACTATCCCTTGTGGGAATAGCAGGAGAAATATCCACCCCATTGCCTTGTGCACTCAGAGGGAAATCCCACCTGCCACTACCAATAGTGACTGATGGTTCTCCTGTACTGGTTGGTGGCTCTTTGCTAAAACTAGTGTAAACAGCACAGGTGCCATCACTGAGAACAGTCGCTCCTTCTATCCTTCATTCCCCAGGGATTTGCTCCTGTCATCCCCTTTTTTTAAGCTGGTGAAGAGAGTATCACAACCGCTCTTAGTCAAAAGAGGAGGGGGTGGAGGCCCATCTGGGCCCTTGGTTTGATTTCATATTTATGAAACAGCTTAAATGTCAGCTTGAGTGAAAAACGACACCTTCCCAAGCTTCTCATATTAATGCCTGTGGCTGCCACTGGTTTCTTTAGGAAGGCAGCTTGTGGTTTTTCCTCCTGCTCTGCCCCCAAAGGCTGCAGGGAAAGATGAATTGGACTGATAGATGAGACTGCAACTGCCGATAAACTGCTTTGCTGACAGGAGAGGGAGATGGGGCGGGTTGCCGATGCTGAGGAAGGAGGGAGAAAGGAAAGAAGGAGGGGAGGAAGGGAGATGGAGTGAAGAAGGAAAGAGAGAGAGAGGGGAGGATTGTAGAGAGGTGGGAAAGTGGTCTAAACTAAAGGGTGAGAGAGATGGGGAGAGAGGATGGTTGACTGTAAGGAGAAAAATAATAAATGAACTGGCACCTGCTAAGGCAAGAGAGATGCTGAGATGCAGTGGGAAAAATAAAAGTCACGGGCAAGGTCAAAATACACTGTGGAAGCATTAATTATGCACAACAATGTATATATGCATAAAGGAATACATAAAAATACACCCACTATCAGCAGAAGAACCTCCTCCCAAGGTCTGTGCTAAGCCTTGTGCTGGGTTGCTGGAGACTGTAAATCATTTGAGACCCTGGTGCTGCAAGTGTGTTTGTGTGACACACCAATGAATCCCGAAGAGACACTCAAGGCAAAGCCAAGCCAGGCAGTTCTGGAAGCTGACAGGTCTCCTGGGTGCTGTGTTGCAAGCATGGTTAGCTAGCCAGGGCCAGTTTCCCAAAAGTGCCTCTCTGTGTGGCTGCACACTGATGCAGAATCCTGAGCTTGCCTGGGCATAGCTTGGGTATCTTCACATTTCATGGTACAGGTCTGATGGAGATGGTTTGTCCTCCTACCCAGCTGCCTGAAGGGACTGAAGCAGAAGATGCCCTTATCAGACCGGGTTAAAAGGCTTCTGCCTGAAGCCACTTGTACAAGCAGGTTATATGGGCCAGCAAAAGGTGGAGGCTGAACCTTAAGCAGAGAGTAAGAAAAGAGCTTCAAGTTCCTTGGCAAAAGAAAATTACTTGTTATTCTCTCTGGGAGGAGTCTGATAAAGTTTTTTTTAATTACAAACCTAGGACCTGTTGGGTTGAGTCTGAACAACATTGTTGGAAATGAGGATACTGGTACAGAGAAACAGCCGGAAAACAGAGGAGGGCAAAACACCCTCCATCTTGCACAGATGTGAAGGGTCAGGAGGTGAAAGGGATTTTTTTGGTCCTTTTGGTTTAGTCATTCAGGGACAGAACTTGTCCCAGATAAGAATAAAGAAAGGTGAGGGCTCACTGTGAGTATGCTGGGGTAAGGAGAGACTCCCTTGCATTTGTATTCCAGGGTGGAGGCTCACCTGCCTTTTCACCAGGAGTCACTGATGGCAGCCTCCAGAGCTGCCTGAGGAGTCTGGTGCTCTCAGCACGAACATCTGCTCCCTTTTCTGCTGCTCCTGGCTTTTGGTGAGCTTGTTGGTTGTTTTTTCCCTTTAACCGAGAGATGTCTCTGAAGTCTTACTCTGTCTGGGTTCACCATGCTCAGTACCTCTATCAGCTGTTACAGTGTTTTGAGCATTATTCTTGGCAATAGTATATCACTCACTTTTCAGCATCTCAGTCAGTTCTTGTCACCTTTTTTTCTCCCTGATTGAGACAGTAAAAAAGTCTGCTTCCATTTCATCTTTATCCCCCATGATCAGCTCTGTTTACAGACTCACTTCTTGATTTTTTTTTTCCCTTGGCAAAGCTTGTGGCTGTGGTCTTTTTCTGCAGTGCTGCTGGGGATGTGAGTCCCTCTGTGCTGACTCTTGTGGCATTTCTCACCTCTGTTTCATTTCCCTGTTTAATCATTCTCCTTCTTGCCATGGGTCATACTAGGTTGGTTCCTGATATCACATTTGTACACCATCTGCTGACTAATAAAGTGCAAGGGCTTGGTTTCCACTGTCAACAAGCCAGTCTAGCTTAAGATTATTTAATGATACTGAACCTTGCTTCTCAGAAATGGGCATGCAAGCCAGAACTGAATGCTTCCCTTGCCACCTCTGTTCTTGCCACCCAACACCCACTTTCTAACAGCATAGAAAACTTTTTTTCCCATAGATAAGTTTCTTTGTTCTGCTGCTAAGTTGGACTAGATCTGGTTATTCCCTACCTGCTTGAAAGGCCTTATCCAAGTCCAAGAGACGGTCCCATACCTTTATGAGGCTCAACCTAGCTGAGGAGAACCTGCCTCAGAAGGGGATTTTCCTTCTCTCTTTTGAGTGGTTCCGAGCAGACTTTAAAAACTTAGCTTTTTAACCAGGGGATTAGATATGTTTCCAGAAACATTCCCTGATACTGATGCTGCTTGGCCTGCAGTATTCTGCTTCCATGCAACAAAGTTTTCCTTCCCTCCAGACCAAGGTGGCTGTGTACAAATTGCCAATGGAAAGGGTCCCTGGCCTATGTTAAATCACAGACTGTGCCCAGGAGTCTTTTGGGATGCTGCTGGCTGGCCTGGGCCAAAACCATGCCAGGGGCCACACCAGCAATTTGATGTACATAGCTGTGTTTCAGTTACTGGGAGCACCCCTGTGCCTTTGTAAGTCACTAGCCAGGAAAAAAAGAGGATCCATTTGTTTCATAGGACTCAGAACCCTGAGGCTTAATACCAGTTTACACCTCATTTCTGGCATCAAGACATTATAACAAGGTGCAAACTTTCCGATTTCAAACCCCATCACAGACAAGGAGGGGTGAGTTGTTCCCAGGAGCTACATCTTACCTCCTTGTTTGTCCTCCTGTACCAGTGACCTCAGCAGCATTCTTGGGAAAGCAGTCAGTTGTAAGGTGATGCCAATTAGATAGAGGGGTTTGAAAAGGAGCCTCAAACCAAAGAGGTTTCTCAGAAAAGCCTCTCCTGTGGCTGCAGGGAAGGATGAGATCCTGTGTTTGGAGACAGCATCACTTCAGTTCTGAGCAGGTTGCAGCCTGCTGGAAAGGCTCGCTGAGCAAGGGGGCGGCTGCCTAATCCCGGGAGTGGGTAGCCGGTAAGGCTACACGTGGTCCAGGTTCAAACGCAGCTCTAAGGCACCAGCCCTCTCCCATGAATGGTGGCCAGGGAGTGGCAGGAGGCTTTGACTCCAGCTTTCCATCTATCCCTGCTGCAGGCCTGCAATTACTGTTCGCACACAGCACCTGCCCGGCTCCTCATGGGACCAGGGAATTAGAGGCGCCAAGTGCTGGGAGGAAGGGAAGTGCTAAGGCTGCAGCCTGGGAGCAAGCGAGCAGCTAATTCTCGAGAGGGCTCCTGGCCCCCCTGCTCTCCCAGAAAATCCTCGCCAGCAGCATCCACTGCAAGCTCGCAGGGAAGCAGGCAAGCTCTGGCTGTCTCCAGGTGGAGCTTTTACTCCAGCTCCTGCACAGCACTGGCTGAGCTCTGCGAAGGATGCAGCGATGCACAGTGTGAAATTACCTCGGTGCTTGAGCACACATGAGCCCTAAACAAACCCCAGTCTAATGCTCAATCCCCATCCCACAAATCCTAATTAAACATCCACCAGTAATTCTTCTGTTAACCCTCTCCAGTCAGCGACGATTTGGGATCTTTTGAATTGGGCCTTCGGGCTCTTTACACTTCTGCTCTGGATCCCCTACCTACAGGATTTAATTAAAGTGACCCAGTTTATGACTGGGAAGGCAACAAAGAGTAACTCTCTACCTCTTCCCGCATCAGCCCTTCTAATAACATTTGTCAGCACTAGCTATATTGCTTTGCACTTTGGGGAGGTAGGAAGAGGCACTCTCAGATGCACAGGCGGACCTTTTCTCTCACCTTTTGCATATTTCTTTTTCTTAAAAAAATCCCAGCTACTGCTCTATGGCTTCATACTCTCAGGACAAGTTGGCACTGTTCGGGAAGAGTGAGCCAGGGCCTGCTGTCTAAAATTGGTTTACAGGCGGGGAGAGCCCCAGGGTATCAGCGGCCTCCTGTTTCCTCTGAGTAAGCAAAGGAACAGGTCATATGAAACAGGTCAGGTATTTTGTGCTACAGTAGCCTTCTGTTAGAAAGGAGCTTTCACGTGATGCCTTGAAATTAGGATGTCATCACTGATGTTTTTATTTTAGTGATTCGGAAGAAGGAAAATGGAACAAATGAAAGCGAACTAGGATGAAAGAAAGAGGTTAGACAATGTTTAGACAGTACACATAATCGTTTCTGTTTTGAAAAATTACTCAGTCATTGAGAAATAAACTTTCTTAATAAAAATAAAGGATCAAAATGAAACATAGCTATAATTTCGTTATAACTAGTGTGGTTATTGTATTGACACAAAATGTTATGTCTGCATTTTTCTGCTGTGTTTAAAACCAGATTAACCAGATTATGGTTTTACCCAACTCCAGGCAACCTCTTTTTGCTGGACCTTCTTTTGTGGTATTTATTCCTCCTCCTCTTTCTGCAGCACTTGGCTCTGGAACTGTTTGTTTTAGGAAACTATTTCCCTGCTGTAGAGAACAGACCACAGTTAAAATTGTGTTTGTTAGGGCATTTGCACCAGCTAGAGACAACGTGTAAATTAACCAGGTTGTTACACTCAAACCTGGGCTGGATTAGCCCCTTGCAAGCACAGGGAAGAGAAGAGTGCAGTCAGGTTAGGAAAGAAGCAAGGAAACAGCCTATTATTTTCATACTTGTAGAAAGGATCCAGGACCACCCAGTCTCTTATGGGGCAATTCAGTAGTCTTTTGGGGTCACTGTCAGTTCCTGCCCAAAGGTCTAGCTAGCATCCTGCTTTGCAAGCCCCCCTGCGTGTCGCCAGGTTGAGTCTCTCCCATCTCCGCTTCTGCACTGCTTCCCTGCACGCAGGGACAGGGCTGTGTGTCATTTCATATGACTTGCTCTAATATTAATATCTCCATGTGCAGTAGTCATTGCAGTGAGAATAAACTGTTATTTTTTATTTTAAATGGTTAATATTCATCAAATGTTTATGAAAATACTTAACCCATAATGATGACAAACACAGTGCCTAATAAAGATGGAAGTGAAGATCCTCTTTGTGAATATGTAATCAGAAGAGTAAAGAAAATTACATTAAAAAGACTTCATTATGCCATTAAATGTGTGAAATGACTTTTTCTTCTCCATTTTAATTTTAGCATATTTCTTTTTTTTTTCTTTTTTTTTTCTTTTTGAATATCTCTGACACTTTCATGAGACGGGTACATAAAGAGGCACTGGCTGCTGTAGCAAGAAGAACTCTGACTGGTGGCATCCATCATTCTCATCGAAATATCCATTTCATCTATCATTAAGAAAAATCAACACCATTTCTACCAATGATTGTCATTTTTTTCCTTTATTTTCTGGAGGGAGAGAGACACATCCTTATTACAGTTTCAAATGCAAGGCATTGTTTCAAAACCCTCAATAGAGCCGCAGGCCCAGAATCATTCCCCCTCAAATCAGCGCCTTACTGGTGTACAGGCACATGTGCACATGATTTTTCCTGACACCCTGAGGCTGGTAGCTGGCACTTCTGTAACTAATAGGATGAACTTCTGCTGTTTGAAATTGAAAAGGAAGGGCTTTTGATCAGCTCCTTTAGGGCCATGTATTGATACATGCAGGCAAAACCAGGCCAGACCAGGTGGTGTGTGTTCCACCACCTAAGAAGCTGCCCAAAACTTCACAGGACCAGACCAGTCTTAAATGATGTGCAAGCTCCCACATAGCTGATGCTCGATTTGCAGAATTGCACTGTGATGGTAAATCCCTACAGCCTGAAGGAGGGAACACGATTACCTACACAGGGGTTGTGACAGGCATCTCTGAGGACGCAGCTAACAAGGTGCCACTGAACACAGCCCCAGTGACCCAAAACAAGTGTTCATGAGGAAGCACGAAGTGAGGTGCACCTGAAGGCCTGGAAGCCTCCCCAGCTGGCAGTGCCCAGCTTCGCGGATCAGCCGGGGAGAAGGGGCTGCACAGCTCCATTTTAAAGGGCAGCACAGCACCTGTGCTCCCAGGGAAGGCTTGTGAAGCAATCAGTTAAGCATTTCTTGTAAAAAACAAGGAAAAGAAAAAAGAAAGTATTTATTTTAGTTGCATGTTAATTGCAGCGTTAATTTAAACAATTAATGTTAGCTTTTGGCAAGAAACTCTAGAGGCTCTGTATTTAACATGCACCTTTATTGCAACAGCTCTCCAAAATCAATCATATTCTCTTCTATTTAGGCTCTCCTGTTGTACTCATCTCCTTGGCAGCCAAGTCTCACACCTCTACTGCACCACCCCAGGCACGTCACTTAGGCAGAGGCCTAGGGTGTAGGAGTGTTGCTCTTACCAGGACTTTTTCTGAGAGGTATTAAAACTGACTCTGGCTCTTTATCCCTTTCCCAAAGACAGTCCTTTTGGTAAGATGGGCTTGCCAAATGCCAAACCTGATGGCTCCCAATTTATGAAAGACTTGTAGATCACTGCATTTTTTTGGCCATTTTATATTTTCAGAAATGTGGCTGCTGGGGACATTGTGTCCTTTCACAGCACCCTCCTGCTAGCTCTCCTTCAAAAGCTAATGAGGGATTGTGATGAGAGGTGAGTCAAGCACAGGTATGCTTTGAATAAACAGCTTGTGAAGAAGACTTGAAGAGTTATGAGGGGGAGGAGGGTTCACAAACCAAACCTGTAATGAAGAGACTTCCCAATCAAAATGTGATCAAAGAGGCTGCTGCCTTCTCTCAGCCTACTCCTTTCCATCTGAAACAGCTGATGAATGGTTATGTTGTGTTTGCAATTACAGTTCTCTGAAAGTGATAAATTATTGCGATTATTCCTAAATACAGGACTTTTACATGTATAATTAATACATAGAAGAGAATATCTGATAAGTGGTAGGCCACGTTCCAGTTCCATTTACACCATAATAGATCTGGAGTAGCTCCAGCTGTCCCTGTTCATGGAAGGCGGCTGTTAAATTGGGCTTGCACACTTGGAATACCTTGTAGAAGTCTTCCATGTCAGAGCAACAGAGAACACAGTACAGCTCGTGCATTTTAGCCCCCACATCTAAAAATCTCAAAACTAAGATTTCTCTGTCCCAATGATTGGCTGACAACCTTCTGCAGTGATAAGAGAGGGCTTATCTCTCACTGGTATGTCCAGTAGCAAGTCCTAACCTACCAGCTTTAGGCTCAGAGTGAAGCCTAGCCCTGAACTCACCTTATTGCAGTAAGACATGAGTATGGAGCATGTACCAAATCACCAGCTGCTTGTGCCAAAGGACAAGATGTACAGCCTCTGCCGTGAGAACCTGCTTCTCTCCTGCTGTCTGTCAGTGCTGAGGAAAAGCCAGTCCTGCACTTCTTCCAGCTGAGTGCTTTCCTAGAGCACAAATGCTGTGCTCAGAGCTCAAAGTCTGTGATGTAAGGCTGGCACTCACAGCAAAAAACTCAAAAAACCAACAACCCATCTCTAGACACAGAGTCAGCATAAGAATAGGAAAAAGAAATTGTACAGTAATACAGTCTCCTGACACGGTTACCCATTAATGCCAGCTTTAAAGGTTAATGCAATTTAACTCGCTCTCGGCTGTTACTCTGAAATAACATGCCAAAGCCTTCTCTATAAGCAGATAACAGATAAGGATGCTTTATGATAAACACCCACAATAAAGCTGCAGAACTTCACAGTGTTATGCTTGCAAGAGTGGCAGATTTGCCTTTATTTGTGCATGTGTGTGTATGGGGGAAAGCAGAGAGGAGAGGAGAGAAGAGAGCTGGAAGAAGAATTCTTGGCTCTTAGACTATCAGATAGCTTGATAAATCTGTCTTGTGTGTGTTCCTTCTTGCCAATACAATGGAAATGAATTGACATATCGTGTGTCTGCTGCAAGTTAAGCTTCCTTCTGCACTGACAGAAACAAAGGTGCTGCTCTACAACCCACTCATGAGAATATTTGTTGGGTTTTATTTATATATTTGTCTTTTTGCAAGGCAAAACCCATCAACTTTACTGTATAGCAGCAAAACGTAGAGCTTTATCTATTCCTCCACCTTCTGTTTTAAAGTTCTGCAAAATGCTTCAATGTTGAAGTTCTTCTTCAACATAATAACTAAAAGAAAAAGCATAATCACATTTCACTACAGAAAGTAGTGAAGCAACTTAGTGCAGCACTTACTTCATCTCCTTGTGGAATACACAGAAAATACATAAGCATACACTGCCTGGGGATTATTGTAACATCTCATTAATATTCTTAAAGCACTACAAGATCTTCCATTATATTCTTTAGCAGGTTAAAGGACAATATTTGCATGTCTATGGGAAAGTGAAATATTTTTATTGAAAAATATTAGCCTTAAAATTTTAGGCCTCAAAAAAGACTCTCTGGGTTTTGTATGTCAAACACATCCATATCCAACACACACACATGCACACCCAAGCATGCAGGGAGTGCTAATACATAAATTACTGGGTAAAAAGCACCGCACCCTGGAGGGACAATCCACTAGTTCTGCTGCAGAGGCCTGTCCGGGACTCACGAGACAGATCCAACCACCCTGCCTTCCTTGCACTCAGGTCCCCCCCTGGCCAGTGTGATGCTGTCAGTCCTGCTTTTGCCAAAACGCTGACATTAGCAAGCAGTCTCAGAGACTTGGCGTGAAGCCGAGAGGTCGTGCAAAGCTAGAGCACTGTGATTTTGTACAGATGTACCTTGCCTCAGCTTTCTGACTTTCCATTATTCCTTTGAATTACCTTTTCTACAAAGCTGATTATGTCTTTACATTTGCAGGGCAGTTTTTTTTTTTTTTTCCTCCCTCCAGAATTGTCTGTTGTTCCTAAGGATGCTTTCATTTTTTTCTATTCAGCATCTCTCTTTTCTGCTTCACATTTTCTTTGCCTTTTTGCCGGAATATGACATTGCCTTGAAAAGGATTAATGCGATTCTGGGTTATATCAGGCAAGGATATTTTCAGAAAGGGAAGTATTTTAGTAGTGCACTGATATGAGGGACTGAGGAGGCCTCACTGAAAATATTGCGGCCAATTTGGGTCACTTCTGGTCAAACAAGGGGAAGTGATGTATGGAAAAGAGTTGTGAGGATGGTGAGGGGAAGTGACAGACCTTTAGAAAGTGTGTGTGGGAGGCTCGGTTAGACTTGGAAAGAAAAATGAGAAAGAGTGCAGTTTTTCTTCATAAATGCACTCTTTGTAAATACCAGGATGGAGAATTGTTTCAGATGAAGTAAATTGGTGCTAAAAGATCAGATGAGTATAAATTAGCTGGGAAATCAGGAGAAGGTTTCTAAACTTCAAAGGAATGAAGTTCTGGTCTTCCATACAGGATAACAAGGGCCAGAAACTTAAATAATTAAAAAGTAGAGCTTGCTGAGTTCATAGAAGGAATTACACTGCATTTATATTTTAATTAATTAATTTCATGCTTCAGAGCTCCCACTGACCACTATTGGGTTAAAGAAGGTAGTCCCTTCATTTCCCAGTTCTTTATTCTCTCAGATGTGTATGTAACGATGGGAGGAATGAGGAGTGGGGAGAGGGCAAATTGATCTTCCTTTGAAGCATTAAATTACCCAAACAAGAAATTATCCAAGGCTAAAGACAGAATAGTCGGTGGGTTATGCTGGTTCTCCTAGTGGTACTGCCTGACTGATGTGTCTTGAATTAAAAGCATTGATTGTATGTGGCATTGGCAAAGATTTTCTTCTGGGCTGAAGAGCAAGGATAGTTTAGAGTGGCTGCCCCCCTGGTCTTCCTCTATAGCCATGTGGAGCATGACCCACTCTCAAGAAATATCAGAATGTGCCAACCTGCACGCAACTGCAAGAGTCTGAGTCCTTCCCAAAGCCCTTCATCCTTCCCATTGTCTTGGCTGGACCTGCTATAATCACTGCAGCATTTTCTCTTTTGCATCAAGTGTTGCGACGTTTCAGTGTTTTCTGACTTAGAATGGGAATGGGGATTGAAGCAAAGTTATGGATGTTTTTCAGTTAAAGTCTCTTCCATTGTTGTCTGTAGTATTTGGAGGCTGGAATTGATAACCCATATGATTGCCTTCTGTTCAATGTCTGCTCAGTGAATATTTTCTCTCCTCCTTATTTTTGCAACTACCTTTGAATTATTTCAGTTATTTCCATGTGTTTTTATACTTGCTTCCCCTTCTTTTTCCTGCTTTGCTGACCTTCCACTTTTGATTTCTTCACCCATTCCCTGCTGGTTAATCTTGTCTTTTTCTACTGTTCCTACTTCCCTTCTTCTGCCTGTCAGCCCCTTTCTCTAGAGTGTCTCTGTTGCAGCTCCTGGCACTCGGTAGAAAGAAAAAAGGCATAAATGTAATTTCTCCTTTTTTTCTCATCCCTATGGAATAAGCCTTTTAATGCACACCGAGTGGGGGCATGCCACACCACTGCCAGATCATTCCTTTGACCTTCACATCTGTCTGGGCAGTTCTGAAGTGGGGAAGCAAGAATATTTGTGCATGTGTCCTGGCTAATGACAGGTATCAGACAGAGAAGAGCCTGGATCTCCTGCTTGATGTTCTTATGCCAAGAAGTTCTGCTGACTAGCAGCAGGCTGGTATCATATTTATTCCTCTCAGATGCCTGCCAAGGTGGTGAAGCTGTGGGCTTAGATATACCAAGCTTCTGATGATGCCCCTGGACTCTGCTTTTCCATGATAGCCTTTTATTCTGGGGAATAAATCCTTCTTCTGTAGTGCTTTCTCTGGAAAGCAGCAGTGAAGACATATCCAAAGGACCTGCTGGCTATCTTGGCTAAAGATCTTATCAGTAGAAGCAGTTCTGAATTATTCCACAGAAATCTTTCTATTACATTCTATGGAAAGTTTTGAGTTATTAGACACCAGGTATTTTAATGAACAGGTTTCAATGAAACTTCTGTTTAGAAAATTTTCTCAGAAAAGGAAAGAGCTCTGCTGCAGAATATGTATTAACAAAGTGCTCATTTTATGAGAGGGAGGTACCTTCAGGTCTCCATTCTTTACATTTGAGACCAAGGACTCAAATGCTATGTGAACTGCATCTCACAGAATTTTCTCAGTTACAGTATTATCTGTTAGGAGTGAAGTTCTTATTCAGATTGACAAAATATATCACATAGCAAGAAATTAAGGATGTTGTACCACATAGACATCTTCTTCACCTATAGATCTGTATATGTTGTGTCAAAAACAGTACTGAGGAAAGAATGAGTGATGCACATACTGTTTGGACAAAAGGGAAAATTAAAACAAGAGAAAAAAAGCCCTTTAGCTCATACAATGCCAAGGCTTAGCAGCATAACATTCAGCAAAAGGACATGAAAATACAAAATTAGGTTCTGATGTGCAACCCAGCTGCTAGAGATGGTGAGGGAAGATGAGTAAAAGATGCTGCAACAAAGTAGAACCTTCATTCCTTGATGGAAAATACGTCCTTTCATCAGTAAAATCTGAATGAAACAAGCAGGTAAAATATAGACTTCAGCATACCTAAGTAAGTAGGGTCCTATATCTAGTCTCACCAATCCATCCCTTCCTTTTTTTGCAAATGATAGTTTCAGCCTTGTGAGAGACTGGCTGCTTCAGGAAAGCTGTTTCCAGAGATTTTATCTGATTTAAGCGACCAGAGGAGAAATGCCCTGTGAGATCCCACATTGCATGCAGCAGAAGCCTTGGAGCTACTCAGCTAAAACTGTTCAATTCAGCAGCCAAAGAACTGGAGAAGAAACTCACACCATCGTGCAGGGTGATGGTTCATTAGGAGATTTTTGAGCGGGCCCAACTTCACATGTGCAAATAAGCAAGGAGTGAGTCAATGCATGATTTCTCAGTGCTCCTGCTCAGCGGGTTCCAGCTCTGGCTATGGAGTCACAAATGCCCTCCTGTTTTTGGTATTGCTGGGAAGCAGCGTATTCTCAGTGGGATTCCAGACCTAACAAGGCAGCCCCAGGCAATGTCTAGGGAACAGGCAAGTACAGACAATGCGCTCAGCTCTGTACTCAACTAGAGAAGGGACAAAACCACATAATATCTGTCCCTTCTCCTAAACGTTTATGCCTTTGGATGTCAATGTGGCTGCTGAGCCTTCAGCTTGCACATCCCTAGGCTATAGCAGCCACCCCTCCAGAGACTTTTCAGTTTATTGAGTGATTTCTTAGCACTCAGATTTCTTCTTCTGAAGCAGATTGATTTAACTCCTTTCTGCCTGAAACTGAAACTCTCTTAATTGATGAAGCAGCAGGAAAAATGTCAGGTCAACAGAAAATTCTGACATTCTCCATCTGCCCAATGCCAAAAGAACAAAAACAATGACAAGAAAACAAATGTCAGACATATAACCCATTCCACCATATTTCTGTTCCTTCATCAGGTCTTCTTCCTGTGTGATGTCATGAATGAGAAAAGAAAATATTCTGAAGGAGCCAGGGCACAGAGAATCAGAGGCAGATGGGCATCATGGCAAGTGAGAGTCAAGACAGAGAGCCTTTCAGACACCCTATTTTAGTATTTTTTAAAGACCCTGGCTTGGTTTGCCTCTAACTCTCTCTGAAAATTTCATACCTGTTCTGTGATGACAGCTCTCTCTGTCCGCTAAATCCTGTTGATGACAGGATACCACATATTGCGTTTCCACTGCAAATCAGGAGCTGAAAGCCCTAGTGAATGAACTTGGGAATTGTTCTCTCAATATAACTTTTCTTCTCGTGCATGGCCTCAGGTGAATTCAATTTTTTTTTTTAAGTCCTAGAAATTGCCTGCTTAGAGACTTGTATCTTCCAACCACCAAAGTCCCGTGTGGCTTTTCTTAATTGTCCATATAAATTGCTTTCTATTTTGGACAGCATGAATATCTCAACAGCATCTGCTTCTCCCTTCTGGGCACCACCAACTGTGCATGATATTGTCCCCAAAGAGGCCAGGTATAACTCTTTCCCATTGTTGAAAAAAATAAAGAAATAAAAGAATTTACACAAAGGACAAGCTAGTGCCCCACCACATTAAGCAGGTGAAAATGCAATAGAGTCTGGTATTTTGGCAAAAAAAAGAAGATGCCAAACAGAACTAAGTCTGTTCATAGTCACCTTCCAGACAGAGTGAGAATCATCCTGCTCAACAGAATTCTTCACCAGGAGCTTTTTCAGTGGATTGCTTTGTAGCAGTGACTCTGTACAAGACACAGACAGAAAATAAATGGATGTATAGCTGAAACTGTGAGAGGATTCCAAAGAATGGCTACGGGACACTTATCTTCAACTCTGTTTTAACAACTTCCACTCTGCAATCTCAAAGCACATTTGCAATCGGCATTGACTAGTCCAGAGTCTGCTACATGGGAGAACTGGTTATTGTTCACTTTATTTTACTGATGAAGAAAATGAAGCAGAGAGAGAGAGATTAAGTGATGGCTTTGGTATCTCAAGCAAGTCAACGGCAAAGCCAAGAACACTTCTGACATGTCTTGACTTTCAAATTAAGCAAAATACCACCTTTCCTAAAGGAAAGTCTGCCAGGAATTCTTGAATAGGCAAGACTGATTCAAGAGTAGTTGAAAATGTCTGGAGCACACTTGCCACCATCAGGGTGCACCATCAAATGCACCCTAGGACTAGGTCTGCACTGGAAAAGAACTAACTTACAGTGAACTCATGAGAACCAGAGTCTTCTGTGAGTGAAGACAGAACAATTTGGATTAGCAAACACAGAGTGAAAAGCATTTCTTGTTATTTTCTTTAACACAGACAGCTCTCTGAGAAAATGCCTCTTGTACATCTCTTTCTGGAAAATGCTGGGCATCTCAGAAGGTGTCCTACTCCAACATCACATAGCCCCCAGTCCTCTCCTTCTGTCTGCCAGCCTGACCTTTTGTTAGGAAATATGGCAAAAGCTTTGCCCAACTGATACGGCTGCAGGCATGAAAAGGAAGAGTGAAAAGCTGCCAGACACAGTGCCAATCTTATTATTATGAGTCAAAGCTGCATTTTCTGCTCGGCATATAATTGTGCTTTGGACTAGATGGGTATAAATTGAAGATTGGCTACAGCATAAATGTTCATTAGCTTGAAACTAAAACAAAGCTAAATTATCAGAGTCAGGGAGGGACTGTTTTCCTAAGCACTGTGTTGGCAGTGCTATCTGAGTGCCTCTGCATTATGCTGTTTTCATGTCCCTCTTTGGAAGGAAAAGATAAAAAATGATGTGGCATGGAGGCAAGAGGTGCTTAAAAGAGTGTGTTGATTTTCTATTCGTTGGTCACTCTATTGTCTCTCTGCCCTCCCCCTTGCTATCTGTTCAGGCTCTGAGTGCTAAAGAAATTGCAGAGGCTGAGTTTGGGAGAGGTGGACCACAAGTGCCAGAAGAGACAAAATCAAGTGATTCGCTGACAATAACAGAGGGTAGTTGTTCTTGCTGTTTTTCTGCTGAGAGCTCTTCAAAGTCACTTTTTTTTTCCAATATAGATTGATATTGGCCAAAGAGGTCCTATTTTATTCCCTCAAAGCTAGCAGTTATGGCACTGACAGCTTTTCTTTCTCTGTTTCTGACCAGACAGCCTTCTTCTCACAAATACCTAACCTAACTCTCTACATGCAGCACAGATACCCCTGCTCCCTACTTTTGATATATTTCTGGGTTTTCACATGGCACAGAGTGTAGTCCTTTGGGTCCTTTTACCTCGCTATATTTGCTGTCCATCATGCTGAGGACCTTATTCCTGTTCCTTTTACCCACTCCATCACCCTTCCATTGTCTGGCTTGGATCCATCCAGTAGCTGACAGTAGGCCACATTTAGAAAAAGGATGTTTCTTTTCTCTGTCCCCTTTACAGCTTGCAGGTCCACACCCTGGTTGCTGCGTGGTGATCTAAGGCTCTTTCAGAGGTTGTGTTTTTGAAAGCATCATGTGCTACAGCTCCTGTGCTCAGCCAGGCATGTGGCTGAATGTTACTTGGGATTGGAAAGGGGCTCTTCTTTCTTTTCTTTCTTTCCCCGGATACTGTGAATGAGAGGAGCTTTTATGAAGGGTTGGTTATGGTGAGTCATTTCAACTTCTGTGTCTGTAAGTATTATTTTATAGCATCTAGTTACTTTTGCTATAGGTATTATGACATAATAAATAAATAAAATATTATGACTTAGTGACTGCAATGGTGATTCTTTTAACAGGATTATTCTCCCTCTGTTACCTATATTTGTTTAAAGTGGCTTCATTTAACATTTATGTAGGCTTTGGTGCAGAGAAAATGCGTTACAACAAGAGTTTGTCCTAAGGGATCCTTACAGTACTAACAGCTACACTGTCTATGGAAGCAGCTATTGCTAAACACTGATGTGAAAAGATATCATCTAGGTCACTTAAAATCATTTTTTACACACTTGTTTTGCAATAAAACTCTGTGAAAGTTAATCTCAGTTTATTCTTTTGCCTCTCAGTTGAAGGCAAAGAGGTAAAAGCATTACCTGGGCACTGGGTGGAAGATGAATGACATCACATTGATCTGATACAGCTCCAGCAGAGTAAATTGCATTACTCCAGTCGTGGTACATGAAGAAAGTTCACTTTCTTTGCTGAACTGACTTCTCTGCCCCACTCAATCAGTGGATTCCAGCCTGAACTTGGCCTTAGTCAACCTCCCTTAAGGTGAGAGAAAAATTCAGCACCAGTCTGCAGTGGTGGGAGAAAACAAACTTTGAAAAAACTCCAACAAAAATCAGGAAATCTTCTTTTCTGTTCATCTTTGTGTTTATTTCTCATTATGTGGCTTTGGGCTTCATCTCATTATTTCTTTGTACTGTGCTTTTCCCATCTGATAAGTTGAGTTGATGCTAATAATTATCTGCTACATTCTGTGTAATGCTAAGAGCCTGCTATATGTCCGTGTGAAAATGGCAATTTTTATTGCTACAAAATATTTATTTTTTTCTAGATGCTTCAGAACA
The DNA here is from genome assembly GCA_013390045.1 of Picathartes gymnocephalus. Taxonomy (NCBI): domain Eukaryota; kingdom Metazoa; phylum Chordata; class Aves; order Passeriformes; family Picathartidae; genus Picathartes; species Picathartes gymnocephalus. Next base: position 30,775 of record WEKY01004238.1, on the reverse strand, counting down.
GTTCCCCTTCATGGAAGCATACATTAGTTTGCTGTTACTACCTTCCCTTGCGATCAAAATTTTTTCCAAAGATAAAAGGATGTATATTCACCTCAAGTTTGGGTGCCAACAGGCTGTTGTGCACTAGGGATATTAATTTGATGTAGGGAAGGTCACTTGTTCCTGAAAGTGTGTGATCACTCTCGAAGCTCACTACGGTTTGGGATCATGCTTCATATTCCACACCAGTAAGTAAATAATGCTTTTGGATATCAAGAAAAATCCAGAACAATCGCCGTCTATAGGGCAGCAAAAGAAAGAATTAGGAATACATAAAATTCAGAGTCAGAAATATCCTACAGAAAAAGACCAGTGACACAACTGTAGGAGAACTGGTTTTGTTTAACGTAAAAAAGGCAAAACTAAGAGGTTAGGAAAAGTCTTAACATAAAAAGTTCTGGAAAAGGCAAAGAGTGGAAGGGATTCCCATGACCCTGATGGATAGGACAAAGGAATAATGGGTTTAAATTGCAGTAAGAAAGGTTCAGGTAACACAAGGATTGCTTCAGGAGGTTGTGCAGTCTCTGTCATTAGAAGTCTTTTGGAACACATTAGATAAATAAGTTTCAGTCATGCTGTAGGTGTATTTGATTCTGATCCGCAGTCAGGAAGATGGACTCATCAGCTTCTAGTCCTCTAAATAAGGCAAAAGACTTCGATACCTTGAATGCAGTAAGAATGTTTTTGCAGCTGTGATGACCTAAGGATATCAGCAAGGAAAAGTTTTATCAGACAGACTGAAACAGGTCTTTCATTACACTGGGTTTAGGTCTAGAAGAGACACTCTAATTTGAAATTTTCTGCTTCCAATCTGAAGAAATGAGGACTCCTATATCTCTTTTTTCACACCATTTTTCTCTATTTGCCTATGAAAAGATGCTACCTTTCCCTGCCATCTTTGCCTTGTTCAGTCCATCCCCTCCAAAGACCTAAGGGTATCTGGGGAAAGATTTGTCATTTCTACAGTGTCTTTGTTCTTCAGAATGGATTGTAGGAATTATTCTTCTATGTCATTTTGAACAACTACTGGTCAAAATGGTCTATTCAGAATATTTGGGTTTCATTTCAGCTCTGACTATTTGCAGTTTTTCCAAGGAAGCATGTGATATTTCATCCATTTAAAGTTTGCACAAATCTACAGGTATGTCTCTCATGATGTGAAAGACTTTGAAAGGCATTGAAATACATTTGGCCTCTAAAGTGTTCTGAAGACAAAAAAAAAGAAAAAAAATACCAACAAAGAACTGATCACACCAGCATTCTTGTAAAGTGTGATTGAAAAGTACCTATGTTGAAAGACAGAGTTTGTAAGGAAAAAATCAGCTATCTATCCATGGCTATTTTTTTCTGCAGCATTATCTAAGCTTTTAGGATCTGCTTAACTATGTCATACCTGTTCTAGGGACATCACTTTATGCCGAAAGAGGACGTCACTTGTCATTTTTATTCAAGGTCATTGTGTCAGGATATATTCCTTTCCTGCCATGCAAAAATCCATCTCTCTTAGAGTTTCTCAATGCCCAGCATTGCTGTAAACACCTATTGCCACCCACAGAATATATATCTTTTAGCTCTGCAGAAAGACATTTCATAATACAGGAGTGTAAAGAGAGAATGAGTTGTCACTGGAAGGAGTGAAAGATGGTTTGTTGTTTACTACCAGTTTTCCAAACCCTAAGACTGGAACATCAGCATCTTGGACTAAGTTGCACCTACCATAGTTCCGTATCTAGTTCCAAAAACACAGAGAATTTGTGAGTTTGAAACAACCTGATATGCCTGGAAACCTGGTACTAGGTTGACAAAATTCAGAACCGTCTGTGACCAGAAAAAATAGGACCAGTAAAAGAAGACTAAGACAAAGAAATTGTTCACACTGCTCAGAAAGACAAATTCCTTCAACAAAATTCATCTTACTCCCCTCACAATTATAACTTCTTTTAAGAGAGGAACAGGACATTTTACTGAAAAAGTGGGATTAAAGCATCCTCTGTACAGTGTCCTAAAAGTAGCTTTGGGCCTGAGCAAGCCCTACGAGTTATGAGAAGGGGCTGTTTGTGAAGCTGCAGTTGGCTGTGGACTTCCCTAGGAGATCACAAGACATTGTTGTGCTTATGAACTGAATCACAGTAACTCTGAACTGAATCACAATAACTAACTCTGCTCTCTGATGTACAACGCATGCCAGGTAAAGCACAGGCCTCTGAGTCTCTGTCAAAGTGGACTGAGATAACGTGTTTTCATTGCAACAGTGAGCTTCCAGTCAAGAAGAGATACTGTGGAAACACAGATGGGCATCTGAGCACTTACGCAAATATCAGCCTAATATCCAAGCATCTGTTCCATGCTGGTTTTCTGCTTCCATCCTTATTGAGGGATTTAGGCACTTTCCAGAAGAGTATGCACTGGCACTATCAAGGCATTACTTATTCCCATGGGCATAACAGCGCATTCCATCTGATTTTAGGACTTTAATATTCTTTAACAAAGTATGATTTTCAGTTTCTTTTTTTCCTCCTCTTTTTAAATACATGTAGACAGCAAATCCACATTTATACTCAAGATTAGCAGTGCTGAAGAAATAAACCTGGTACCAGGAAGGAAAACTCATAAGGCTTGGGACCATCTGTGGAAGGACCACCCTTAGAAATACCAGTATTTGTCACATTATCATTCCTTGGTACCAAGAAAACTCCATCAATTGACCAGTCAAGTATTCCTGTAATGGCAGACTCTGAGCATGGCAAAGAACAGCATCTGCAACTGGGAGCCTTCTGCAGTGTTTATAGTATCTTGGGCCTGGGCTACGAGGATAAAGAACAAGACCATGAATTTTGCTGTGAGCTCTGAGGGGAGTTAGTATAGGCAGCAGAGGACATGAAAGACATGTTCAGAGTTGTTGCTGCAGGGAGCTGTATCAGCTGAACTCTCCAAAGGGTCATCACAGTCCTGTAATCCAAACAGAAGGTGACAAAAGCCTGGCTGCCCAAGGCCAGGACACGTTGTGCCAGGATGGAAAGGAAACTTCTAGCCAAATGGGGATGCCAGAGACCTCTGCCTCAGTGTGCTCTGTCCATGACAGAGGGCTCTGGGACTTTTCTTAGAACACTGCCTGAACAGACGGTTTGTGGCTGTTCACAGCATGCAAAGGCTGACACAGAGGGTCCATAAACTATTCATAGTGCTTTCTTTTGCCTGCCAGCATAATCTCCATCTTCCTTGGGTTCAGCTTGCACAATCTGTTCTTCATCCACAAAGCCCAACATATCCAAGAGATAAGACACCCTGATCTAATGGGTGTCAACATAAGCAAGGAATTTAAGCAGATTTCTCTAGATCTACAACTAAGGCATCTGGGTTCACATTCTTCCACCAGATGTTTTACAGGAGTGCACAAAGGACTGCACCAACGAGTCACTGTAGGTGGAGCCATGAAGGCTGGGAGCATGCCAAGGGGTTTGGTATAGACCTGCAGGCTACTTACCAAGGTGACACATTCCACAAAATAGCATAGGTTATTCCCAAGCCAAATATTCTTCTTTATTTTCTGACATTTTGGCTGCATTCTGTCCTTTTTAATGCTACTCCATTTTTGTTAGCTACGTGCTTCTTCTCCTACCACTTCCTGTAGGACCTTGAATTATTGTGGTTGCATTTGTTGTGTGAAAGTTTTAAGAGAAAAGGGTGGGATTGAGGTGCAGGTATAGGGCTGGCACAATGCTGCACTTCAGAAACTGCAACAAGCAGATCCCTCAGGACTGAAATATATCACTCCACTCTCTCTGAGGTGCAACAATCCACAGATTTCAGATCCAGATCTGAACTGTCAGTGTAACCTTAGCACAGCAAGTTTCATACAAGCTTGCAGTTTAAACTGCCTTGAAGAAAGAGATGATGAAAGAGACTTATGATGAAATGTGTGGACATGGCTGGACACTGTTTGAAGGGTTAAAAAAGTTTAAAAGAAGAAGTCAACTGAGTGAAAAGAAAACAATTTCCTGGTCAAGCCAAAAGTGCAGGTGAAAAACATGTCTTTTGGATGAAACCAGAAAATGTGGCATGGATCAGGAAATAAGCTGTTTATTTCACTGTAGCTTGAGAAATTTAATTTATGTGTCCAGTGTTTCCTTTGAATGTCAATGTCATGTTTTGTTTTGAGTTATTTAATTCCATTTTAAAATATATACATATATTTTCCCGTTTTCTCTGCTGGGTTGATCAATTCTTAAAAGAGTATGAAAAGGTTAAGGTTTGTTTAGGAAATGTCAAAGTGAAATATTTCAGTGTATTAAAAACTTTTTTATGAAAATATCTCATTAGAACTCCTCCATTACCCAGGTTTTCTGTTTATTTATTGCAAGGATTTTCCCCTAAGGACAGGGTAGAATACTAAGAAAGGTGGTTTAGTCAAACCTATTTGCTACATCAGGATGAAACAGGAAAGTGTTCTGCTCTCCCTAGTCTCTACATTTTAAAGCTGTTTTACCATTCTTCATGATGTTATTTTCCTTTGTTAGGGTGAACTATCAGTTCCTCGTTTTGGTGTTCACTTTTAGAGCACTAAATCCTACTTACAATTCTGCCACGTAAGCCACAATTTAGTCCAGCCTGAGACTTCTTCTGTGTAGATCTTCTGTAGCTCTAGGCCACAAGGTGAAATCTGACTGCAGGTTGCAATATCTCCAAAACCCAGCTACAGTACTTGTGAGCTTTGCTTTGGCCCAGAGTATTTTTCTTTCAGGAACAAAAAAATTGTAGAGACATAATATTTTGAAGCTTTGCTGAAAGCTCCTGGAGTGACCTTAGGGAGACCACTGGAAGGTTTTTTGCATTGGTTTCCCATCTGTAAAATGGAGACAAATGACACCGAACCACACCACCAGGGGGTCTTTTGAGGCTAAATTATTTAATGTTTCCAAGGCTCTCAAAGCCTATAGTGGTGAGCTCAGTAGAAAAGATGACATGTTACATAAACCCATTACACAGACCTATGCAATTAGAAATGATAATAAACTTTCTCTATTCATGTGCGGGAGACAGTTTTTAAATATTAATAATGTGGGGGGAGCTGTGGATGATGTTGTTGTTTTTCCAAATGCCAGATGTGCTGCCTCTGCCTCCAAAATGAAGAAGGGCAGTGGGAGCTAATTTGAAAAAGCAAATCCACTCAAATATTTACATGTTGCATCAGTACAGTGAAAACTTCAGCTCACCACAAGTGGCACCAGTAACCTCCATTAACAACTTTGTAGAGACAAAGCAGTGGTTGTTAATCCGTTTTGGAGGTCCCAGAGAGTGTTGTTCACACTTGAGCTTCTTTGTTACCAAAATGAAAAAGCAAAATCCAAGAATGAGTTTTCCTGAAGACAGTGTCTCATCTCTATATAATGATAAGAGTCTCCAAGGCTCTTTCTCCCAAGGATTTTATTTTCTTTTGCAGAGTGCAAAGCTGCAGCTAGGAGTTCAGCTGCCAGCAGCACTCCTTCCTCCCCAGGGTGCTGCTGTGCACTCCATAATTGAAAGCTGTAGCTCAGATAGCTCACTTTGGGGTTACCCTCACTGCAGATCTTAGTTGTGTCCTCTCCCTGCACCCATGGCCAATCCTTTCATGCACTGTGGCCAAGCACATTTTCATTTGTGGGCTTTACAAGAATGTGTTGTCATACAAACTGGGGATTGATGATGCTGATGGACACTCAGGAGGAGGATGAATGGCACAGGAACAGGAGAGGTGCAGAACACACGTACAGCCAATCATTTGGCTGCAGACTGGGCAACTCGGTCATCAGCCAGAAATGGATCTACACATTTCTTGTTCAGCCATCTCATGTGGGCACAGACCAATGAACTTGCTTCAATGGCCATGTTCTCTGTGTCGATCAGCCATGAAAGGAGATAAATAACCCCAAGTGTGCTGAACATTTGCTCAGAACATCTAAAGACTGCAGGATTGCAAAGTCTGTGCAGCGCTCAGTCCATAATGAACGCATTGTCAATACTTACAGGCAATATGGACATGGCCAGGAATAAAACTCCGGCTGAGGAGTTGATCCAAAGTCTTCTGAAGTCTGTGGCTGTTCTTCTAAGGACTAGAGCAAGAGCCCTTTTAGGAAGGTAGGCAGGGGTGGAAAGTGCACTATTCCCCAGGGCTGTGGTATTTGCAAGAGAATGCAGCAGTCAAAAGGAGCCAAATTATTACACATGTTTTTGAGAAGCTGGAGAACATGTCTGCTGTGCTTCAATGGAGCTGACTGCATACAAGTCTAATCCTCTTACAATTTCAGTCGGTGGAAGTGCTCACACTGATTTCAAAATAACCAGAGGCTTGGCTCAGAGTGACTACTGACCATCACAATGGCACAGCTTTAGCTTACCTTACAGAGGGTGAAGAGAGCAGAAAAGAAAGGGGTGGTGATAGCGAACAAAAGGACAGGGCTTAAAGTTAGCTCCTGCTGAAAAAGACATGTGATAGCTGCACTTGGATGAGTTTTTCCAAAGCACAGAAACAAAATCTACACACTGCCTAAACAACATGAGCTATGCTCATCCTGTAAATAGGAAGACAGAACAAGCAGGCTCTAATTGTTTTGCAATGGCCCTCCCCGAAGCTGCAGCATTCTTTACCTGTAGTCAAGCAGCTCCTGTAAAAGCCTGAGCTCTTTTCCTGCCTTTGCACACATCAAAGAAATGACTCCCAGTGTGATCCTCACAAGCAAAGTGTCCTAATGATCAATGCGGGAGAATGGCAAATGCTCTTGGCATCCCTGTGTAAAGTCAGTTTTGATCCATGGAGCCATTCAAACCAGCGCCGGTGATTAGTAAACCACATTCCGCAGTGCATGACATAAGATTTCTCCAGCTGAAGAAAGGACTAGGTCGTGTCTCTGGAACAAATGCCTCCATGAAATCTCTAGGCCATCCATAAACCAGATTCTGGGATGAAATTTCTGCCTTAATTCCAGCCTCCGTGGGAACATGAAAAGGGCATAGTGATATGTGTTAAATCTATGCATATTTTTCTTTGCTTCTGCATCCAAGGTTTTTATAAGCTGTTCCATACAGTCTGTACCTTTTAAGACAGCAAGGCTGTCAATACATATTCTGGGAGAGGTGTCAGCAGCCCGGTTTTGATCTAATAAAGCCATATCTTTCATCTGGCATTCTGCAAGGATCTGGAGCACATTTTAAAGGCACTGAGAGAGGCTGCACCTGGTCCCAGCCAAACTTTACAGAAGATAATTGCCAAATCACTATGATAATTAATTAGTGTAATGAAAGATTAATAATCTATGGGCATATCAATAAACAGAAGGCATAATATGCTGTGTAACCTGAAATATTTACAAGGTTAATAATTGGGCATGAATCCTGCAGTAAGACACCAGTTCAGTCTTCTAAAAGATTTCTCCAATAAAGCTGTTCTGGGACAGAGATCTGCACTGTAGGCTCACAGTCTGAGCCCCCAGTCTTTTTTCTGGGTTTTTTTTTT
>WEKY01004238.1:0-18902 GCA_013390045.1 Picathartes gymnocephalus | reverse complement strand
GTGGGGGGGGGGGATGGCTCTCTGGTCCAAAGTAGCTTAATACTGTAGGCAAAAGCCAGCAGCAGCAGAGGGGAGTTGATCCAATTTATATGAGCTAGGAAAGGAGCTGCTTAGTTCTGCTGGCTGTCCTTGATAGCTGAGGACAGTTGGTGTACTTGCTAGATGCATAGAGGGTCGTGGCTGCCTCCTCTGCCTAAGGGCAGGTGCAGTGGCGATACACTTGACAACTCACAAGGTGTCATATCATTAGCCTGTGATCTGCAGTGACTTACTGCATGCCTTCTGTGCTGTACTCCCTGAGCGGTCTAGGCAAAGTGAGAGCTCTTTCGGGTCACACAGGTCTCTCACCACTGTCTCCTGATGATCTTAAATCAGCACAAATTTGTAGCATGTTGTAGATAGGGCAAATGCGGCAGGCTGGCCACTGCCTCCCTCCTCATTACCTCTGTGAATCCCTGTCTTGCACAGCTCTCCCCTCTTGGAGGGTGCACTAGATGCAAAGAGTGCTGGCAGTCTCTTCCCCCATTCACCCTGACCTGCCTGCCTGTCCGATGGAGAGACAGGGAGGGTGCAACTCTGACCTTCCACGCCACGTCCTTCCTCTCGTGTCAGACAAGTTCTGCAGAGCTCAGTGACTCCTCCTCATGTACTGCCAGAGCTGCCTTTGCTCTCCCACCCACAGCTCCCTGTGCCAAGGGTCAGGAGTGGGTTTCTGCAGCACAGAGTCTGTTCCACAAGGAAACTGCAGCTCTTTGGTAAGTACGCTGAGAGGACTGGTGCCTCTGAGTTTCCACAGCAAAGAGAAGAAATACATGCAGACACATCCTCAGCTCTTTTCCATCTCTTTTGCAGCGTAAGAATGTGGGTCTGCCCAGTGATATCCCAGCATGGGCCACCACCAAAGCTCCAGCTCTCTGGGACCAGCCAGTAATCAGGGCTTTGCTGAAGTCCTCTAAATCTAGTGAGATGCTCCTCTTGTCCCACTGATCCTGCCTCTCTCTTCTGTCAGTGACTGTGAGGAGAGATATTTCATGTCTGACACAGGAAATATGACACCCAGGGACGTGGTGTGGGGCTATCCACTGGTGTTCTGGACCTTTGCCTTCTGTACTCAGCACACATGTAGGAAAATGGGGATATACCCATTTCCCTGGAGGAATGGGATCTCCAGCAAGACACCAGACAGTATTTCCAGTTCTAGCTAGTGCTCACTGCTGTATGAGCAACCAGTGGGAGCAAGAATACTGAATTTCTACATGCCTTCACTGAGTGAATGGTTTCAGAACAAGTTGTTCCCCAGTTATCACATCAAAGGCTTCAAACTATCTGCAGCACAAACACACCCACTTTAGGCAAATTAGCTTTTTGTTCACTCAAAACTCAGCACTTCATTCAAGTATTAGCTTTTCCACATCCTACTGTCCCTGAAGCTATGCATGTATAGAAAAATTCTGCAATGAATGCTGAAAAGGCCTTAGTTAAGTGCTGAATTCCTCTCTTGAGCAGTCTGTTACCAGCAGTGGAATGGCTCAGTTTGTTGCAACCTCAGATGCTCAGATCTGGAATCTAGGCATAGGAGAAATGGAGCTGCCCAGATTTGTTAGGGTGGGGGCTGGCTCCAAACCTGTTGCACGTGAAGGGAGCAGCTTTCTAGACTTGCTTATACCAGAGAGGCTTGAACAATATAACTTTCGACAGCAGCCCAACAGCAGCTCACAAAAATCCTGCCATCCTTAAAGGTAAGAGCATAGCTTATGAGGAAAGCCACAGGGCTTGTGATAATCAAGATCCTCTAGTCTGGAGAAGTGGGATGAAATTTATCTGGGCTTCTAAGATAAGAATTGGATGTTACAGAGCAGGCTTTGAACACAGCACACTGGATGGCTGCAGCTGTCCCTTCGAGATCTCTATGGACTTGATGTCTCAGAGTGGGACAGCGAGAGGCATGTGATAATCAGAGACCTGTTAACACAATCTTGTGGCTGCAGAGAACTAACTGCTTTCCAGTGTCTCATTTCCATCTCCCTTCAAACTTAATCTGAAACCACCTGCTCAGATAACCCTCTCTCCCTGCCTGCTCTTGTTTGCTTGATATATGAAGGCTTCAAGTAATTCTTTGTATGAGGTTTCAGCGACACTGTCTTGCTGCATTCTGTCACTTGCTTAGCACTGGCTGTAGTACAACACGAGGCCATCTGCAGGATACCCATCACGCAGTGTAGTACCAAACTGAACTGTGCTGCAGTGTTTTGTTTTCCTGTGTTGTGAATGAGTCGTGCCAGGGCAGGTACAGAGAGCAGACTAGGAAAGGAAAACCCTGTTACTGCACTCTGAGGCAGCTGTGTCCTCTCACACCGAGAGTTTACAGATGCTTCCCGTGGAAAATGAGTCCGATGGCAGGCAACTGTCCAGGTGGTGGGCTTGGACCTTCCACTATGCACACACAAGGCTTCATGGCAGCAGGCAGGGTGTCAGTGGGACAAGCACCCCTGCTGAACCAGGTCTCCAGGATCAGCCATCCCTGGGGAATTGCTGGCCCTGGGGCAAGTCAATCCCCCTCTTCACCCATGCAGGCTTGTTTCTGGTGTTCTGTCTTCTTTTTAGTGGTACTGAAAACTCTGGAAACAAAATTCTGTCCCCTGACAGCAGGCCAATTCAGCTGCAGATTCCTTTGTGCCTCTGCCAGCAGTGCACACCAAATGCAGAGCTTGAAAGAGTTGCAGCATCCAAGTCTCTGCTTCTGTTTCCTCTGAACTCTCCAAGTGATTCCTCTTTCAGGATGAAATTGCTCACACTTAGTCTAAGCCCAAAGGATTTGTTTAGGAGTTGTTAGGGGGTTTTTGACGAAATAGATCTGGCTATTTCTGAGTTACACAAGGGGAGAAATATTTTTTAAAAGGAGGCTGAATATATTGTTAAGAAATATTTAAAGATCAAGCTTGTCACAGATTAAAAAAAATGTATTTTATTTTCATATATATTTGAATCTATTAGTAGCCGTGTTTGTCAGATGTTAGTGAACTAGTTAAGCCCTTGACTAGCAAACATATCAGTAAAACTGATTTTTCCTTCACAAACACCATGGGAGTGAAGAATTGCAAATAAGAATGTAACCATACAGCTGGAAGCTGTATCTCTGAAGCATTTTCTGCTAGCCTTAATTTCATTAGCAAAATTTTAAGCTTAGCTTCAGTCATCCTGCCCACCAGCCCACATGTGTGTGTGACCTACTGGACTGTGCTTCTTCCCAGAGCACGCCTGCTCTGCCCTTGCCTGTCCCCATGGCCCCCCACCAACATTCCCACTGACACAGGGGAGCAGGGAAAAGATACAGGGACACCTTCTTTCAGTGTACAGCCACAGGCTGCAAAGAGACCAGTTCACATCAGGTCTGGATTAATGATTCCTGAAGAGAGCTATTCACTCACAGCTTAGCTAAGAGTGTTCAGTCAGGCTAGAAATTTTATTAATGAAAGGTTAAAATGGGAATCTTTTTCCACTAGAAAATACCGACGTGGAAAAAAAAATCGCCTGAGGGATTCATTTGGTATGTTTAAAATTTTCAAGGAAAAAGCATTTTCAAAAAGTCTTTTAGAAGCTTTTCGTCACAGTGAAAATACATGCCAAGTACAGCAAAGGACTGGGTTTTTTTTCCATACAGTTTTTTAAAGTGATTAAAATAAAATGTGTTCAGTAAAACATATTTTGAATTTTCAAATTCTTCAATTTAATTTGAGAATTAAATTCCTATTCATTTTGGGCTGAGGAAAATAAATATTAATCAGCATGGCATTTATCTTGCATGCGTAGGATATAAGACAAAAGGAGCATGCTCTGTCTGCAGAACCCTCTCCTTCCTCTCATTCACCAAGAACTTTTGAACTAGTCCAATTTTTTTGCAAAACGGCATGGAGAGAAAAGAAAGTTCTACTTTCTTTTGATACAAAGATTGCAATGTGAAATACCTGTGACTAAAATACTTGCATCTGAACATTGCCCAGAGGAAACTAGACTTTGCTAATCATTATAATGTGTGAATGTGGTATTCTGGGGCTGCAAGAAGGACTTCATACCCAGCTCTGATTTGGTATGTTTGAATTAGGATGGATTCCAGGAGTTACAGGTAAGGATGACACTGCTGACGACATCCACTGGAAGTAATGAACTAATCAGGAAATATGTCTTTGGTTGATAGCAGCAGCAGAAGCAACGTGCCTTTTTCTGAAGGCATGCATTTGTAAAGAAGTTATTACCTCAGTAAATACAAAACTTCTACAAAGTAGTACATGTGGCTAAGCAGTCTGTGCTGCTTTCTGTGTCTGCTTTGCTTCATGGTGTTGGACAAGCTGTTTCACTTCTTTCCTTTTGGATATCTTTGTTAGGTGCCGTGGACTTCTCGCTTGCATGTTTATTCAGCATCTATCACAGTAGGAGGCCCTGGATGTGACTGTAATACAAACAACACTGACAAATCCGTGTTTCCATGGTAGGCTAAAAATCTCCTCTTATGGTACCAAATAATGGCAAGGGTAAAAAGTACTTACTTTACATCCATAGATCAAAAACCTTCCTGAGCCCTTCCTGTAAAAGCTTTCCTGTACAGTGGCACCGACGTAAATTGTGCTATGTGAATTGGCAGCCGGTTGTGGTCTGAACTTTTATCTCCTGGATGCTAATTTTGTGAACACTGTCACTTTCTGTGGGAAGAATGATGGTAAATCTTCTGTACACTTTCCCCAAAAAATAAGGACACATCTGTTGGTTGCTATGTCCAAAGATAGAGGGGCAGCAATTTTTACCCAGTCCAGCTTACCAAAATCCAGCTTCTGCATTTCAAAATTTAGAAGAGCTGTTCCATGGTGGAAGACCAATCCTTTGTAGTACACACATGAGTCACTGTTAGCTGAGAAAAAGAGAGGGTATCCTCCTCCTTACAAATATAAAATGGCTTTCCCTTCACTGCATTTTAGAAAAGTGCAAATACATCCTACGTGTCCAAACCTTTTGCGCTCAGCTGGAGAAACACAGGTACAGCTTGTGTCATGCCTTTAAACCTGGCTCCCTGGTGTTCTCTCAAGAGACTCCATGGTGTGGGTCTGCTTCCACTCACCACATTGGGGTGGCTTCCAGAAGGAGTGCCCCTCAGAGCTGGACTCCACACGTGTGTGCTGGGCTTCACACAGTGCCTGTCTTCCTCTGGATTAAATTGCTCTCCATGAAAAATAGTTGGCAGTTTTTTCCTCATCAAAATCCAGGTTTTTTGATTCCCAAATAGAAAGCAAGAATTCTCAAGGGAGTCTTTAGGCATGAATACCAGCATGATAGGTAGAAGAGCTTTGCAAGACAAGCGAAAAAGCTGTTAAGTCTCACCTTTCCTTGGCTTGGTTAAGAGCAATTTATTTCTCTGCTGTGACGCTTGTTTGGGGCACATAGTGCTTTTTAAGCACTGCCATCAAGTTTTCTTAGTTTGAAGCACCTGAATCTTGAGGGAAACATCACTCTTCCAGGACTGCTACTGTCTCTCTTCCAAACACAGTTCAGAAAATGGATTTTTTTCATGGCAATCTTGAGTAGTGTTGGAATGAAAATACTGCAGCAGCCTTTAAGCATAAACTTCAGCCTCATCTTCTTTTCAGCAAATTGAAACTCTCTTCTCATGCACTATAACCTGTATATTACTTCTTGATCTTGATGCCGTTGCTTCTAGGCTTATGTCTTTTTAGACCCAGCCAAATGCCCTGGACAACTGACTTCCTCCTTCCTCAACACCAGGGCTCTCTTTGTTTTCAAATAAATATAAGACTATACTGCCTTTTTACTTTACTTTGGCTTGACTACCACCACTCCACAATTAGAGAGCACGACATTTTCCAAAGGTGTGGTTATCTCCATTCCTCAATTCCATATTTGAAGACTTCTCACAGGGTTACTCTGTCCTGTGTGTTGTTCCAGACCTTCAGATATGGGTTAGAAATATTTAAAACTCTGTGCATCTCTAAAAGCAGGGGTGCTCCCTCTGGACTCAGGAAGATCAATGTCACTCTCCATGCTTCCTCTCCCAAAATGTCACCACCCAAGCACATCTCTGATCTTCACAGGGAGCATGGGATGACCCCTTTTGCAAACTTCACTTTCTCTCTTAGGATGGGACTTTGGCTGTAGATGTCCCAACATCTCCCTGCAATGTTGCTGAGAAAGGAACCACATGCTATTTTGATGATTAGATTCTAGCTCAGAGTTGCAGGAAAGGGCTGAAAGATCCATCTCCCTCTTGAAGCCGGATGGATGAACTGAAGCAGCAGACAGAGCCTGGAGGGAGAAAAGAAAGAACTGGTATGAATATTAATACATATAAAATATATACTGTGTGATGCATCTCTCTTCTCACACATCCAATGATCATCTATCCTCCCTCACTCCCCTCCCCTCTGCTCCGCTTCACTATGTCTATGGAGTAAATGTTGGATTTACATTTTCAGTCTATTTAAATCTCTCATTTTTGCTGCAGTGTAGCAAGGGAAAAGCCTTAACTCTCTGTTTGCTGTGCTGTATCTGTCAAGCAGTGAAGAAAGCAAAGCTTTTCTCCAAGGTCTTCAAATGTTTCTGCAAACTTTTGGTCTTTATTCCCTGTAGCCCCCATTGGGCAGAGGCCACTGAATCTAGCTGCACATGTACTGCAATTTTATGAATCCAATACCTTTTTTCCACCCCTTTATGTCTTTAAAACCAATTGTTTACAATACCAGTTAGCAGTTCTTGGAATCTTTGCAACAAAAGTCCTGTGCCTCTTGGCCTTCTGCAATGCTGAGGAGAGTTGATATACTCGAGCATACATTTAAAGGAAGGAGGTTCAGCGATGTAGCTGAACTTGCCACCGGCTTGTCTGGGAGATCCCAAGTGGAAACAATGTGAATTTATTTCGCATTGGGCCTTCGTCCATGGGCTGTCAGGGCATGAACTGTAGACCTGAGCCTGCTCTATAGCTGTTCCTGCACTTGTAAATTCTGGGATAAATGCAAAAGCCTTTACGTTCTGCTTGAATAGAATTATTTGGGCAAAAATGCTTCTATGTTTGAATAGAGTGATGCATCATAAACCTGACAGTTATTTTGTTCTGTGTTTTTATTTAGGAGACCTCTCGTTGGTCATGCAAAATGATATTTGTAAGTTTTCAGGAAGGGCTGGGGGAACCAGGAACAAAAAATAAGTCTAGGGCTAAAATAATTCATAGTATTCAGGTTATCCTGGATTCAGATTCCTTTTCATACTTGACTAAGCAAAAGGTGAATCTAATGAGAACTTCAGCATTGGCTTCCATCCTTCCTCTTCCTCTTGCAACCTTCCTTAGAAGCAATTGCATGCAAGAGGGGAGAGGCCATGGATGGTCTTAGGCAGATGTGTCTCTGAGGCCCAATCCAAGTAAGCTTTTACTGGCATTGGGGGAACGTTCTATCAAGAAATCAGTAAGAGATATTACAGCTTAAATTATCAAGAATGCAATAGGCAGTGTTGAATAGAGGAGAGGTTTTGCAAGACTGGAAAGCATCTCATGGGCTGAAGGAAGTGGTCAGGCACCAACACAGATCACTGTCCCATCAGTTAGCAGGGCTGCTTCAGGCACAGCAATCGACCATTTGCTTCTTTCCCACTTGGTATGGAAATGGGGACAACTAAAAAAAAACTCCTGTTCCCAATCTGGTGGATAAGGGAGGTGCCAAGAAAAGGCTGGTAAGTGACTAATACTCTGACAACTACACCATAGTACTGTGTGACATGGTCACAATTGTATGGCTCAGCGGGGGTGGGTGGCAGGGGCAGGAGAGGAAAACAAGGACCTTGTGGTGGCACTGAGAGATCCTGCAGACCTCTTAAACTCCACTGCTGCATTTTTGTCCACATATAGAGACAAAAGCAAGCCAACTGTCTTGCCTCTTACCTCAGAGGAGCTTGGGCTCTGAAAGGCTGCTTCTCTCTCCATGGCACAGGGTCAGAGGAGGAGCAAGGCACTGCTGCCTCCCCTGCCAGCCAGAGGGCAGACAAAGCAGCCCTTTCTGAACAACTGTCTCAGAAATCCACTTTCCATACTGGCTTGAAGGTAGAAGAAGAGTGGATTCCAAATATAAGGGCTGCTGTATGATCACCTGGGAGGTAGGGTCTTTGACCTGTAGGGAAAAGGTCCTAAATTTTTCACTGATCTCCATCTTCCCCTTCTGCCAGAGTTTGCAGTAAACACTTCCAGAAGGTGCTGGGTTTTTAAGATGTAATTTTGGCATGCTGGGTTACATTTCACAAGGATTCTTTTATCGTGGCTGTACCCAGCCTTTGCATGCCACATTGCAATTATCTCCTTTGCGGACATGCAAGAGCAGGTGGGTGGCAAGTCAAGTTGTGAGGCAGCCACTCACAACTAAAATATTTCACAAAATAAAATATCCCTTAGCTCGTCATTCCTCATAGATCATTGCCCAATATGTGTGCTGAGTGTGGAATGGGCTTTCTGTGCACTACTGTAGGACAGGGTTATTAAAGGCCTTGATAAAATACACATGCAAGGTGAATTGTGGAGTGGGAGGAGGAAGAGGGTGAATTAAGGTTCCCCAAACAGGCTTAGGCCTAAATGTTTGCTAACAAGTGAGTGCTTAACTTGGCAACACTAATAACACTCTTTTATGGTAGGTTTATATATGAGCAAGAGGGAAGATGAATCACATTGCAGAAATAAAGTCAAGCACTCAAGGATGTTGAGAATTAGCTTGGCCGGTTAGGGAAATAAAGGGCCCTTCAGTCAGGGAGCAGAGAGCTAATTCTCTTATTAGCTTATCTGCCTGGGTTGTATTCCCCTGAGGACAGGGTGGGAGATGGAAAGGAGACAAATGAAATAAATGAAGCAGTCCTGAGGGAGGAGGATTTTCCCTAAGAGCCAGGGTTGGTGGCTGTAGTGCAGCATGCCTGGCTGCCATGGCTCCAGGGCTTGGCTGCTTTTAGAGGTGAACCTTAGAAGGTGGTGGGAAATACCCTGGAACAAAGGAGCTGGTGAGGGGTGAAGGAGCATGACTGGGGAGAACTCTTCTCTCTCTGCTTCAAGCTTCCCTGCCCCACTCTTTCCTCATGTGGTTTTAGCACCTCAACGTCATGGTACCATGGTTTTCATATGGAGAAGTATTTAGCAGACTTGAGAGACCAAGCTAAAAGTAATACCTCTGGAATAATCCCAGAACCTCTTGGCAAAGTCACTGGGGATCAACTTGCACTGCCATATCCATCCTGGGAAAAATAGTACCCGTATGATATTTCCATAATTCAATATATAGCTTTAGGACTTACCATTCATATTGTGCTTGATCCTGCAAGGTGTTCTAACACTACTTTCATACCAGGGAGCAATGTAACACAAGGGACCACTCCATCAATTTTAAAGTAAGATCTTTGCGCTAGCAAGTTTATATTCAGCAAGACATATCTTCTGTGTTTTTTCATGTCCACAAATCTACTTGCATGCTTCAAATGACTTCTTGCTCTTTTTTTTTATATTTTTCTTTACCTTTTTTTTCCTTTTGGAAAGGGAGTATTTCTAGGGTTGCTTCAGAGCTTCCAGAAAAGGTGTTAGATGCTGAATCACAAGGTTTATTCTGCCACTAGAACTAGCAGCAGTGTCTTTTGGAATAGCTGCTCTTGTGAAACGTCTTTGCAAATGCTCTGTTAAAACTGGAAGGAAGTGAATTTCAAGGGCTGTGCTGTTCTGCCTACAAGCCCTGGGGCTTTGGGAAGAGGAGTTATCAGGAGATGATACATTCTAATACAAACCTTCACCCAGCTTGGGAGGTTTACTGAATACCAGCCTGCTGAATTTAAGCTTGCTCCTGAGATAATATGGCATCAGTCCCTGTGGGTATCATCTTATAAACTTATAGGGAAATACAGAAATAAAAGGAACTTTTGTAGATACCAATAACTGTGAGTCAGGCTTTCTATGAGTCAATGGATGCTGACTGCTGAGATAATTCTCCGACCTACATGTTTGCTGTGGAACCTGGAACTGCATCCAAGCTTCCTGGTATTATCCACCACAACTGTTAAACAGCCCAAGGTCATCCTGAAATGAATGAAGATGCGGCTTCCTAAACTCTTGACTTAGTAGTCTTGTAGTGTTGCATTGCTGAACCATCACTGGAAGGAGGATTGTCTTCAAAACATGACTTTATTACAAAAAGAAAAACACCTTGGAAGGAATTTATGCTATTTCTGGTTTGAAATACTTTCCTGGTTTGGCTTTTAAATAGCTAAGAAATCAAACTGTTTCCCTTGATAAAACCTGATAAACTGCTTATTTGATGTGAAATTTAGTGTTCTGTTATGGGGTGGGAGGTATAAGGTGGGGGTCCATTCAAATCTGAGGCTGCTCACAGCAGGAATGCATTTGCTGTCTAATTCCACTGATTTCATCCAATCTGTTAAAGGCTTCCAGCCTTTTAAGAGCTGGTTGCAAAAAATCCATTCGGAGATGGGACAGTGCTTAAAATTGTGATCGTGATCTCAAAGAAAAAATCCTTTAGGACAAGGGCTTCTTGGGAGATTTTCTCAGAGATGTCATCCTCAGCCATTTTGCTTACTGTTTATGAAAGATATGTTTTGAAAACAGGGGTGCCTATCCTGTGGATGTCCCTGGAATGGAAGAGATGTCCACAAGGGAAGCTATTGAGCAATAACTGCCTTGCCCTCTCTTCCCATGCTGACAGCCTCTCAGAGGGATACATACCTGTTTCTATGCCATCTGCCATTTTCACTGTTTCCTCCCTACTCATGTAGGTGTCTGTTTCTGTCTAAATCCCTTTGCCTTTTCCAAAGAGGAAAATGTCATGATAACAGGGTGTGTGGGGGTAATAAAGGCTTTTGGAGTCTGCAACCATATTGGGCTGTCATCCAGCCCACCACTGATCTCAGAGGGAATGAATTCACCATCTGTAGAGAGTCCGTGTCTCACTGCAGCCATCTGTTAGCTCCTCAGCCCACTTGCACTCTGAACAATGGCAGCGCCTTTCAGAAAACCTGTAGGAGATCATCCCTCCCTCCTTTGGGTGACAGTGCACTCCTCTGACGATGAGTATCTGTGATTCTGCCAGAGACACAGCTTTCTGTGGCTGTAAAAAGTATTTGTGCTCCCAATCTGATCATTGTAAAGATCATGAAGAGCTGGGCATGGATACCTTGAGGTTACTGAGTCTCTGGGACTACTAACTTTCTCATCGTCTTTGGAATGAGGAAGATCTTGTAACCTGCTCAACTTACTATGCATAGATGATTCTTCTCAACCTTCTCTTTGAGCAGGGCAAAACAACATGAATAGCACCAACATCAGCAAAGGTCCTGCTCTCCTTTACTTAGAGAAGACACCATAGATGAAATCTTGGCAGCACCATGGAAGCTGTTGACTTCAAAGTGACACTGAGGCACAGGCCCTGCCTACTCCGTTATTCTGGTCCATGCTTCAATGGGAATCATTTATCAATCAATCTCTTCATTCCTGCAAGCACTCCTATTTATCTCTCATGTTGTAAACTGCCTGTCAGCAGGGTGTAAGTACTCAGTGATCTTCAATGTCACAGAGGCAATTAGATATTGCCCTTATTTAATGGCTTAGTCTGCCACAAGCTTATGAAACCAGGCTATTTTTTCAGAGGCTCTTCTTTAAGGGATGACTTCATTCAGGCATGTCTTTTCAAATTCATTACTGCACTGGCCAGTCATCTGCTTCGTCTTCATGGAGCTAAATCAGAAAGTTGCTCTGTCTGGTGATGGCTTCTCTCCAAAGGCAAGGACTTCATCTCGACCTGACACCAGAAAGCTGAAACAGCTTCAGAGACAGGGCTGCCTAATTCCCCTACTCCCACGTGTCTTTTTGGCTTACCTCAGCTGCCTCCTAAGAGCTGCTGCCGCTTCTAAAACCACGTGATCCCTGGGTTTGCAGGGTGTTCCCAGATTTGCTAGGTAATTCCTGTCTTCCTCCACCCACACACACATTACTTGCCAGACTCTGAAGGAAAGAAGGAAAACTTCTCAATTAACATTTAAGAGAGACACTTGCCTTTATTTCACTAGAACAGGGATTTGCTCTTTTTGCTGTTGTTCCACCACCTCTGTCCTTTGGTGGAGTCCACGTGGGAAGAACCTCTCCTTTTTATCATCTCACCTGCTGCTACGTAACGTTTGCAATCTTCATACCAGCCCCAGGGCAGCTGTCTTTCCAAATCCTGTTTTGGGAAATGAAGTCCTCACAGAAGATAACAGAGGGGAAAAGATTCAGATATGAACTGAAACAGGGAAGGAAAATTTGTTGCCAGCCAGGAATAGGGCTTTGCTTGCAAAGGCGAGGGTGCCCTGATAGAGATGTCTTCTGCCACTGAATGCTACTGTAAACAGAGAAGTTTACAGTCAAAATGTTGTGTCAAAGAGCTGTCAGGGAGTCAGACAAATATTTAAAGAAGCAGATTTCCTCTTGAGGGTGAAGAAACACGGCTCAGCACTTGAGAGTGCACCTTGGTAGCTCCCAGCCCTGGGGACAAGTATGCTTGTGGACACTGTATCCAAAGGTCAGTGAGAGAGGGAAAGGAGGTGAAAACAAGGAAATCTCAAAGATAATTCCTGCATCCAAGCAATCATGCACGGACAAGGGTGCTATAGCTATGGTGGGTCTTTGTAGAAATAGGTCCTTCTCTCTACAGTCTTCCTGGGGAGGTGTGGATGTGCATGTAGAAGATCACCCCCTCTGCAGGGAGGCAAAGCTACATGCAGAGATGAACCCACAGGGCCGTAGGACATGCACCATTACCTTGGGAAGTGCTCACTGATGTTCCCATCAATTTACATGCAGATTTTTCCCAAGCCAGACACTGAAACTAGTTCATACGTGTGAATGTGCACTCTGAAGGCATCTCTTTCTGTAGAGGAAGCAACTTTGTGTAAACAAAGGGGCGACATCTAATATCTCCAAAAGAAATTAATTTCTAAACTTATCTGAGCAAGTAGGACAAAACCATTGGTCTCAACAGACCTGCCAGGTAAGTAAACTGCCCTGTATTTGATAGACAGCTCATGCACCCTAAGGAACTGAAATCCAGGTCAAAGCTACACTGATGCCCCTGGCTCAGAGGTGTTAGTCTAACTCTTGTGTACTTGGGACACCGGGGTGTGACCCAACCAACCAGCTATCCAGGGAAGCAAAGGAAGGATGGTCACATGCTCTGCAAATGCCTTTCTGCAAGATGTTTCCCTTTACTCAGACATTTAATTCAACCTCACACTTTCCTCAGCCCTTGCAAGGGAAACATGGTTGTGAGCCTGGGCTCTCTCCTCTGTAAGCATCAGCGCTGGGAAATTTAAATATCGTCCCCTTTGGCTATGCTGTCTGTGGAGATTAGTAATCTTCTTCCTTCCCCACCTCCTCCCATGTGAGAGCCTGGTGCTCCAGCTCCTTCCAAGCCACTGACCTAGTTCTCCCTGTCCCTAGGGATGGGCTATGCATCCAGGTCCATCCCATGCCAAAGGCTGGGCCAGCACAGGGGCAGGATGGGTGCTGCCTGTGGATTGGTAATGCAAGCAGCAGCAGCAGCAGCAGCAGCAGCAGCACAGTGCACACAGATTGAAAGTGGATTTGAATATGGGCTCTTGAAAAATATGAGATACCGCACAATATGTTTTCCTCAGTGCTGTAATGTATTTCAAACAGCTCACTTCCATCTCCTGCACTTTAATTAGCATGAAAATTGGCCAGTTCCACAATCCCTTTAAATGTGTTCGGTGTGTTACCAAATATATTTCAAAAGCAGTTACATACAGGGAGGCCAGGGCTTGGGGGTGGGATACAAAACACTCCCCATTTTGATCTAACTCATTACTAACCTGTTTTGTAGCCTCTGAGAAAGCAGGCTGGTAGGTTCAAGTTCAGTTTTTGGTGGGAAAATGTCACCAGGGAAAACCTAAGTGCATCAAACTGTACCTTTGGCTGCTGGGCTGTGGGGCTGCAATAAGAAGGCAGGAAAATAATGAAACTGTTCACATCCTACTCTTTCCCTAACCTGAGGGAAGACCATGGAAGAAGCTGTCAGGATGCTCTCGAGTCCTGGGGATAGGTTCCTCTGTGATCCCCCAGCTGTCACTGCAGCCAGCAGGACTATTTCCAGAATATATCTATCTGCTGGAATCACGACGAGAGACTGCTGCAGGAAGGAATTGCTCATCAAATGTATTCTTGGGTTTTGTTAGGTAGTGAAAAATAACATACCCTCTCTAACTCCAAACTCAGACTCTCTCCAGGACTACAATTTCCAGTGTCTCTAAAATGGCTGATAGATGGTTCACACACGTTTTCCCCCCATATCTTGTGCCCCCAACCTTGCTGGCTTCCCCAGTGTGGGGGCTACGATGTGAACTGGGGTTCCTGGGTTTGCCCTACAAATGTAGCTGTGCTGACACAACTGAGAGGAGCAGCACAGGGCTGGGAGGGCAGGAAGGTATGGCAGGCATCACAGCAGCTGGGAGATGCTGTGCCTAAATATTTTATGATGGCAGTTATTCAATCAGATGATTTGTAGCTGAGTTCCCCTTTCTTTGTGGTACTCTAGAGACACCACTTCAGCCTGTATTGCCTATGCCTTTGCAAACGTGCTCTTGGCTCCAGTTTGCAGTCACTCTCCATCTCTGGGCCAGCCTTTTCCCTTTCCATGCACTCCAGAAACTCCTAGGCTAGTAATTTTTACCACCAGACCCTATTTCCCTCCTTCCCCCAACCCATGGTGTTGCACGGGATGTCAGGGGGTTCCCTTGTCCCAGCTCATGAGAGGGAGAGGCTGAGAGGGACCCCTGATCCCCACAAGGACTGGAGAGAACAGCTGGCTGGGCATGCTGTGGGCACTGTCCCTCAATTGCACGTGGTGAGAAACACCGATGGTAAGGAGAAGACAGACTTCATTCTACCTGCTAGAAATTGTTCTTCCCAGTCTCCTCCTGGCACTGCCAAGGAGGAGAGAAGGAAGTGGGGAAAGGGAAAGGGAAGAGAGGTCTCAGGAGGCTTCCTGAAGCTGCTGATCCATGTCGCTGGTCAGACACGAATTTCCAGTGGGCTATGGAGATGCCCCAGCAATTCCCTCCTGTATTTTCCCAGTGCTTTCAGAGGTCAAGGGTGACGGAATTTATATTTTGTTGGGATGGTGGGAGAAGACAGAATTTTGGGAGTCTTGAGGAGGAGCTGCAACTCCCTTGTAGCATCACTATATGCAAATGCAGGTAATTTCATGGAAATGTATGTAATTTTATGCAGATTTAAAAGCTATTGACTTTCTGTCACAAGATGTTGGCAGCTATGGTATTTGTTTGAGTCTTTTTCTTTCCCTTTTGAGCCTTTTTTTTCCTTTTGGAACTTAAAAGAATTAAATATTCATAGAAACATTTCTATGAGTCACAGGGAGATAGTACATCAAGCTGAAAAGTTCAGATGTGTATCCAAACTTCCTCAAAGTGCTTTGGGATAGGAAGTGGGATCTGAGAGCGGGCAGTTTTCAGACGCAGTCTGCAGAGAAGCTTTTTCCACCGGAACTTAAATTTGGGCTTATGGTGACCCAGCAACTTTTCTAAGAATAAATATGGCTTGTTCTTGTTTAGTCAGAAAGAATCAGAGAAAATGTAAGTGGAAAAGCAAAGGAGAGGTTGCTGCAGCTTTTAGCACAGAAGCAAGTCACAGGCAGTGAGTGTTTTGCTGTTGCTTTCTGCAGCTTTCTTTGTATTGCCTGGAGCTGGAGGTGCTTGCTTTCAAGACTCAGGACAGTGGATAAAAGATCAGAAAGGGTTTGATCAGCCATTAACAAAACAGGTGTCAAAGCAGAGACTGCATTCCTTTTTTATTTTATTCCTGATATATTTGCAGGGGTAAGTTCCATTCTCTGGAAGCTGTTGGATAAAGACCTGAACTTCTAAATAAGTATTTTAGGATAGGTGGCTTTGTGCAGTTTTAGATGACTTGTAAAACTATGTCAGTTGCTTGTTGGACCCCTGCTCACCCTGTGGCAGAGAGGTGGAGTAGATAGTTCCCCACTTGCAGGCCATTCTCCAGGAAATCACAGGGGACTTGGTGAGTCACACCTTTCAGGTGGAAAGGCCTGAATTCTGTGGTCTTACAGGCTTGATGCAAAAGTCATGTATTTTTAAGAGGTGGTTTGAGAATGGCTAACATAAATGTTCTGAAAGAGCAGTAATAGAAAGGAGGTCTTTGCAGCTGGCTGAATTGATGAGAGTTGATTCGTTCCCATCTGAAGTCTTGTTTTTAATGATGCTGGAGATACTATTCTAAGACTAAAGGATTAAGCATGGTTAGAACTCTTGCCTGAATTAGTGTTTATCAGCTAACTAAACCGAATGAAAAGTAAATCATGTACAGCCAGACCTTAATAAAGCCTGAGCTCACTATATCCTTCTCCCCTTGGTTAGGGTATTGTGTATTGTCTGGCATAAACCTTGAGCTTAAACAATAGGAAAGATTTTGTTTCTTTTTTTAACATCTTGGTTCAAGAGGTGTCTAAGCACATACTCTGTAACATTTGTCCTCTTTTGACTTCCTAGCTGGTGAGACTTTTTGACAAGTTAAGGAATTTACATCATGTAGTGTATTGACCCCGTCTGGATGCCAGGCACCCACCAAAGCTACTCCATTACTCTCCTGCACAGCTGGAAAGAAGAGGGGAAAGAAAATATAGCAAAAGGTCCATGAGTTAAGGAGCAGAAGTCACTCACCAAATACCATCACGGGCAAAACAGACTGAGGTTGAGGATATGAATTGAATTTATTGCTTACAAAATCAGAGCAGCATAACAAAAAGTAAAACAAACCGCTAAAACACCTTTTTTTCCTTCTTAAATATGTTATCACAGCTGCACCACCAGCGTCTGTGATGTGCTCAGCCTTGGCCAGGGGCAGGTCCATCCTGGAGCCAGCTGGCATTGGCTCTGCTGGACATGGGGGAAGCTTCTGGCAGCTTCTCACCGAAGCCACCCCTGTAGTCCCCCTGCTACCAAAAATCTGGCCGCACAAACCTAATACACACCTGGATCTGAGCTTGAGACACTCTGATGCTTGAGGCAGAGAGGTCTGTGGTGAATTGTGTTCTGGGTGGTGTAAGCTGGTAAGTCTGGACTGAGGTTTTTGCCTTATATTTCAAACATCCCAAGCCTTAAGTGGCTCAGCCTCTGCTTTCGGATTGACGAAATTCCTTATTGTTTAACTTTACAACAGACAGACAATGTTCTAGCCATGAAAAACCTACCTTTTATGAAAGCTGCAGTGTTTTATTTTTTATGTCTCCATTGCCATGGAAGTTGCCACAGTATTGACCTACTGTCTCTGAATTGTTCTTTGTTTTGGTTCAATTTTTTAAAATAAGTTTTCTGCCATTAAAAAAAAAAAGAAAAAAAAAAAGCTAGAAACAAGCATTGGAATATCAGCTGAAAACAACTCTCTGCTCTAATACTAATATATGGCTAATTCTGAAATGTACTGATGTCATCTTCAACAGCTACTTTGCTTCTGATATTTTTTTGGTGTAAATGTCATTAAATTCTTTCTCTTCTGCTTGAGGCTAGCTGCAGCTGCCCATTTCCATCTGTGGAAACTCCTCACTTCCTACCATCCTGTCACACAATTCAGAAAATGAAATAAATCTAGTGCCATATTGAAAATGTAAGGGCTAGCTGTACCTACTGTCGTAGTAAACCTTCTATGTCCCAAAGGTTTTGTGTGGTGTTTTCATATATGTGATTAACAATCAGAAACTCTCATATACTAAATTTATTTGAATGCAATTGTCATCCCCTTGAAGAAACTTTTATTTTTTCTCAAAGCATTTATAGTTGTCATAGTTCTATATATGCAGCAGCAGAGCAGTCCTGTCTTCCTGATACAAGTCCAGAGCTCCACCTTGGAAACAGAATATCTTTCAGGAGCAGAAAGGCCTTTACACCCTATGGCTGGTCATTGCTTGGGCTAGGCAATCACAGAATACATCTGCAAGAGACAGGATCCCCCACACAGCAGAGTACGTGGGGGGAAATGGAGAAATGTCTGTGGGAGAAGTGACTCAGAAGACACCATCAAAAGGAAAGGGAACAACCCAAATAAAACCCGCACACTCTGTGATAAAGGCTGCTTGAAGCAGAAATGTCAGGGGTTTTGGTTGGGATTTTTTTTACCACTGTTCCTCTTGTCTGTATTTGAATACATGTTAGTGAATGTGTGGGTTATTTGTTTTAAAGTCTCTTTCTTCCTTATCAAAGGCTGTCTTCTGACTTCACTCTGTGTTTTGCTGGAAAGATGCATTTAGTAATGTAAATGTGATTCTTCCCTGTGGCAGCCGCAAAGAGTGGCACAATTCTGTCTGTTCTTGCATTAGTAGCACATATTTGCACAGAAAGAGAGCAGTTGATGGATGGGAGGGATGGC
This sequence comes from Picathartes gymnocephalus, assembly GCA_013390045.1. Classification (NCBI taxonomy): domain Eukaryota; kingdom Metazoa; phylum Chordata; class Aves; order Passeriformes; family Picathartidae; genus Picathartes; species Picathartes gymnocephalus. Next base: position 421 of record WEKY01004238.1, on the reverse strand, counting down.
TCAGGGATTTTTACTGTGTTGTGCCCCCATCCTTTCAGCTCCAGGACATCAGTCTGCATCCAGTCTTGGTGAGTTCCAGTGTCCAGCCAGAGGAGAAGAGCAGGACAACCCAAAGCTGGCAGGAACAGGTAAGCAGAACATAAGAATTTGACTGGCCTACTGAGCCTTCACGAGCCTGCAAACATTCCTCTTTCCTAAGTGTTGGTATGAACAGTGAAATGCAATGTGAAATTCCTCCCTTGCATGTAGTTCCTTGGCATCCAATGAGCTAATGGAATTTAAATAATGGACCCTGCCTATCAATCAATTTTTGAAGCCTTATCTGTGTGTTCTCTGCAGTGACTCTTTAAAAAAACCAGACCCATCAAGTCTCACAGGTGTGGAGAAGACTCCTCTGTCCATGCTGTTGGGGGTTGGGTTG
>WEKY01004235.1:41799-52806 GCA_013390045.1 Picathartes gymnocephalus | reverse complement strand
TGTAACTAAGCGCATCGTGACATAGTCCCATGCCTTAACCACAAAACTTAAAATGTATGGTCCTATCACATCTTATCCCCTTGAATCACTGCTTTTTGATCTGCTAAATTGGACATATGAAGATATTGAAAACTTTATTAATGTTAACAATATGCTTTCAAAGGAAGACTGTGACCTTCCAATTTAATCATAGCTGTGAATATCTCTTCTCCAGATTATTGCATTTATTTTGGTCAGTGTGTGTTCAAACATAACTAGGTCAATGTTCTGTGTGCAGCTCTTGGACATCCCATTTGTAATTGTTGTAATTTGGTACCTCACAGCTACATGGAGATATTTGCCTTGAATAAGATAAACTGGTTAATGCTAAAATAGTAAGTAATCACGAACATGGCTGGGCCTGGGATGAATAGTCAAGCAATCCTTTGAATCAAGGCTTAGAAAAAGAAAGTTTTTGATAATTTTTACTAATCTTGTGGACTTCTGCTTGATTTACAAATGGACGTAAACATCAGATGTTGCAAGAATAGAGAATAACCCCTGTATTTGCTCAAGGACCATCTTGAAAAAATATTATTGACTGAATTATTAATTCCTTATTGACCTGTCAACATTACCTTTACAATTTGGTTCTGCACTTTCGCTAATTGCTCTGCTGCCCGGGGTGCCAACGCTGCGCCGGTCGAGGGCAATCTCTCTGGGGACCTTCTCTGATCCCCAGAACCCCATCGCAGGCACAGAGTGCAGAGCCGATAGCAGCGTGAAGAGCAGGTGACCGCAGCGAGGAGAAGCCAAGCAGGGAGGACTCAGCAGCTCTGCATACCAACTAAGATTTATTTAGCTGATGGGGAGAGACTGAGTCAGGCCACCAGGAGTTTCACACAGAAGGATCGAACCTCCTATGCTCTGCTCCTAGTGCCCCCCCCAAACACAGGTGACAGGGGGTTTTCTACCCCCAGGATCCCAGGGGTGGAGGCACAAACATGACCAATTGGGAAAGCCCAAGGGTGTGGTCCAGGGGTGAGGGACAGGTTACACAGCAAACGGGAGAACAGGGGAGTGGGGTTACACCTGTGAAGGCCAATGCACAGCCAAATGACAGAGACCTTTCTAGAACTTGGGGCAGGGGTGAAAGGAGAATGACAGGGGAGAGAGAGGGATTCTCTCGCTCGACCAGGGGAGGGGACAGATAATTGACAGGGAGAGTATACAGGGTCCAAACAGGGGTACATAGAACAAATCGAAATACAATTAACCAATAAAAACTGCTGCATCACTGCACAGACTGAAAAATGGTGGTTACCCCATGTTAAGAAGACAGATCTCAGACATTAAGCCATAAGCTGGACTTCAGGATGCTTATCATAGTCTCTGGTTGTTCCTACACTGTTCCAGTAAAGAAACAATCTGTTCTGCGAGCTTCCTAAGTGGTGATTTCAATGATAGAGGAATGCATAGGATTACCTTCTAAAATTTTCTTTTCATACATCGTCCATGTGTCAGCCTATGAATATCACTTTTTTTTCCACCTGAAATGTGTCATCTCCTTCTAAAGATTCTTTGAAGAATAGTTTGTAGATATGTCTTTGAAAGCTACATCCAACTTCTTGTGAAGCTTTAGCAAGGTCTAGAAAACCTAAGTGCAAATGGGAAAAAATACAGGATTCCAGGAATCTTTGCTTCACTTAGTTGTGTTTTGGGATCTTAGCATTCCTGTTAGGAATACAATCTATTTCTTAGCTATTCATGTCAGGATTAGTATTGAACTCAGAATTGATGGGAGTTGTTCTGCACACATGAATCTGTAAGGTTATAAAATCAAAACGCTTGATTACAAAGCAATAAAAATGCTCTTACATGAAAATGATTTTGTTTACAGACAGTGAAAAATGTAAGGTTTTGTTTAGCTCTGCAGCAATTGTTGAGCATTTATCAGGTTTGCTTCCATGCTTATTTATGTTGAGACTTTGCAGCAGCAAATATTTAATTTATAGCAAAACATAATAGGAATGGCAAAAGAAGCTTTGGAAACTCAAGTAACTCTGTGTGTGTTTTCATATATCTCCTGAAATAGCTACAGCCCTTATAAAACAGCCACAGAAATTCTGCTTCTTTGCTGCAATGAGGATGCTCTGGACTTTCTTCTCAGTCTCTTCTGAACAAGATGATTTTAAGTTTATTGACTTATTTGTGTAATTTCATGCTGGGAATCGACTTTATAGTACTGTTTGGTAACTGTGAAAATATTCTTCCTACACCACTTCCTTGCTTGAATATGCAACACTATTAGAGGCTGCAAAACAAAAGGCTGTGCCAGAAAGTGAAAGACAGGTTTATGGAAAGGGGACAGGACCAGATATCAGCTTTGAAGACTCCCTTGTATCTGTCTTCTGCTCCTACTATAAAACTATCTGCCTTTTTCAAGGGTGACAAGTAATTCACAGTCCTTACAATAGACTAATTTTTACTGACTCAAGAGTTTTCTTATAAAAGACATTTCTAAAAGAAATCATTACTATCTCACTGGGTAACATGATCTGTTCCCAATCAGTGTTTTGTGTTACAAATTGGTGGATGTTCAGATATTCTTCTATATCCAGAAAGAAATTTCGCAGTTAATGAATCACAGAACAAGTCATTCAACAAGATAATTAGCTAGGTATTAATTACATTAATTTAAGTAAAATAGAAAGGGAATAGTAGCTTCAGTTAAACTTGCACAATTCACTTGCACACACCAATTCCTGCACTGAGGAAAGAGCCAATATTTGCATTTGAACTCACTAGATAAAGGATCGGTTTATAATTACGCTATTTAACATATGCAGATTAGACTACAGAAGATTCTGTATTGAAACTCAATGAGAAGAAATGAAAATTCCATGCCTGAACATACAATCTGACCTTATGATTACCGATGTTTCTCTGTATGACAAAAATATAGCTTAAGCACTTTAAAGCCTTGAATAATCTAAAGCATTACTCCAATAGAAGGGCTGGCCAACAGATTATCACTTGTCTCAAAAAGATGTGGAGCGCTCTTAGCCTCTTAACACTACACAGAAAATGCCACTGGCTGAGAGCTTTTCCCTTTGAAAGTCAGAGGTAAACCCCTTACTTTATTCATGTGCACCCCTGAGCTCTTACATGACAGACTGAGCACGAAGCATCTGAAGTTGATAGATTCTGACCCTGGTAGGATGGAGACTAAGCTAATACCACTGAGCTAATCTAGAGAGCTACAGCCAAGCTGATGAGAACCGTGACAAGAGCATTGTGTTACCGCTGTGAATAACTGAACAACTAATTTTCCTCCACAACCACAACAAAAGAGTGCTTAACGTAAAACTTGCCCAGGGATGAATTGGCAACATCCCCAAAAAGCAGATGCTTGTGGGTCAGATTCCTGCCTGCATAGCTCCACATCAGTGCTAGGCCCATTCTTTGGAACCTTATCTTCCCAAAGAAACGGCAGCAAAGTCTTTAACCACCATACATTTCTGTATGGTGTTTTGCATTCAGAGCTTAAAAATTCCCACAGGGTCAGATGTGATCAGGAAAGGCTTATTTGTGCTGGGCCTGGTTTGATACCTGCTGGCTTGCTAATTATCAAGGAAGTAAATGCCCATTTGGACTCCTCTTTATTTACTTTAAATGCAATGCATTCAACATTATCTGGTATCTCCTGTGCCTACTCATAAATGCATTAGCTGCAGCCATTTCATTTTTTTCTACCATCTGTTAATACTGCAAGAGTTTTATCCTAGGGCCCTTATTTTTGGCATCACAGGCAAGATGACAGTGATATCTGTTACTGTCCTTCCCCAGCACATACCCCCAACCAACTACACGAGGCACAGAAAGGTCGCTTTTTAGTTGTGTATGTGTTTTTTAGGGTCATGCCCCTTATGCTATAATTTTTGATGCACTGTGTTTGTCTCAAGCTGGAAATTTCTTGAAAAACTTCAGGGGAAATTTTCAAGCTGTGTGCAGGAGCAAAACTAGGAAAATGGTATTATTTTGCTCATGTTAAAAAAACCTCTCATGCCTTTTTCCTTGAGTTGCTCTAGCTCAACTAGCCTTTGGAGAAGAACTTGAAAACTAGAGATGCAAAGGGCTTCGTTGTATAAGAGAACATGGACTTAAGCTGAATCACTTAAGTGTTTCAAATTTGCAATTTGCATGTAGAGACCTGCTAGAATCTTGCAGTCAAACCACGTTGTGCTTTGGGTATCCTTTTGGGATGTCCTCTTGTCACATTTTCTCTGCTGCAACTGGATGAGCTTGGGCCAGGTCCTACAGATGTTTTTTGTGAGTTGCCAGAGACCCCCTTTCCAGGATCAGAGGTCTGGAAGTGCCCCCTTGTGTTATTGATTTTTGCTCTAGTTATTTCAGGTAACACCTTCAGATAAATTCCTTAACAAACCAATATTAATGTTCTTAAAAATAACCTAAAACCAGGATTTTTTGGGTCTTTGAATCTGTTGTTTGCAGCAAGTACCTCCTATGGGTGAAAATCTCCTTTTTTTACCAACCTTACTTATATTCATAACTAGTTTATTCCCTGTTATTTTTTTTAATATATATATGAAGTATGCTTCAGTGTAAATCTCTTTTTCCACCTTTTTTTTTTTCTACATGTGATAGAGTCTCCATGTACTTTTTGTCTGAATAGCTCCTGTGCACCATTCCCAGCCCAAATCCATATTTCCTGCACACAGGTATGACAGAGGAGGATTTCAGATAGTCTGTCTGTGTCAGATAGCATTCAGCACTTTTCATAGGACTTGAATGATGGAAGAAGAAGTACACATATTAACCAGAAATTTGGCAGTAGGAAAAAATAAGGTTCTGTAATACATTATCCAAGGAGAATGCTCCATCTTGACTGTCAGAGATCTCAAAATAATTTTTTTAATAGTTGTCAGTTAGGAATAATTTAGATAGCACAGGGAGATGTGGGATAGACATGGGTTTCAGATAGCCATTGCTGGCCAATTAATAGTAATGTCTTTTTTCTGTTCCTAAAAGAATATCCTTCCTCTTAGTGTTAGGTGTCTTCCTCTGATCTTTTTTATTCACTTATTGCCATTATTCCAGTTAATTTCTTAATATCCTTAGCTTACTGAATGATATCCAGATCCTTTTATGTCTCCCAATTTTGTGTGTCTAGAAACTGTATTAGCACACTCCCTGCTTTTACATTGGGATGACTAAAGAAAATATTAAATAAGATCAAACCCAGAAAAACCATCAAGAAACTCAACTATATTAAAATATATTTAGATTGAGCACATGATATCTTTTTTGTTCTTTGTTTTTCTTTTCTTAATATGTTCCTTCTAGCAGCATTAATTTTGTACAAGAACTACATTTTCTCCCGTATATCTGATAATTTCCCATGTGGTGCTGTACTCTGCTGTAATCCAAACAGACTGACAAGGTTCCTTCCCCTTGTGTAGAAAAGCAGTTATTTTATTAAGTGAAAGTGTCAGGATAGTCTTACCAGATCTTCTTGGTAAATCTAAATAGTACTTTGCCTTTTGCATTTTGATTTTCTGCCTTTTCTTTTCAAAGTTAATCTTTCCTTGGAAATCTGTGTTGCTGTCTTTCTGCATCACTGAAGTAAGAATAACAAATCTCTCATTCCATATCTTTTAACTTTCCTCTGTAACTGTAGGGATTTCTATATGATGGCTCTCCACTACTGATGCCAGCTTTTGTAGATATCAAGCCAAATTAGGCAACCTATTATTTCATTTGCTATCCTTTTCAGAACTCTCATAATGATGAACCCCCTCCATATGAAAGCCTTAGCCTCTGTTTTCCTTCCACCTGGATGCACAAATCTCTTTTTATTTTGTCATTAATGCTAGGCAATCTTTCTGTGTTATGCTGATTTTGGTGTCTCCATATATTTGCTCACAGCTGCCAAGGTTTTCTTTCTCTTCCCCTCCCTCTTTTCTTTCTGTATGAATGTCAAGTCTTTCTTTTATTTATATTTCTTAAATCTAATTTGTAATGTGCATGTCAGTCTAAAGTTTGTGTCCTTTTATATTATTGCCTGTGCAATCTTAGCACTGTCTTTGCTGATCAGTGTTTTTTCCTTCATTCTTTGTCAGCCATTCACTTTTCCTTACTTTCCTTGATGTTTTGCATACTGTGATATTTTGCACATCTGTTTTTTATCTTTTTATAATGTTCTCATTAATTACTGCTATGAAATCTGAAAAAAATACTACCATCTGATAAAAAGGCATTTCTAATAAAAGATAATACACTTGTACTGTGGATTTCCCAAAGTATCTTTAAAAGGTGTACTAACAAAGCTGAATTGCTGCATTTCTACATGTCATTGCAGAAGAGAAAAACATTTTAAACTTTCTCATCTGCTGTTTTACTTTTGAATACAGCTCTCCAGTTCATTAAAAAAGTGAATATTTTATTTTTCAAAATGATATAGAAGGGCATGAAATTTTGTTCAAAGGAAAGAAGAAAGAAAGAGAAATATTCTGAATTAATTTTTCATCTTCTCTCTTGCAGTCAGAAAATCTCACTTAAAACTCCCTTAAAAATCCCTGTGGATTTTCCATTTCCTGTACAGATGAGCACTGTGGGTGTAAGTGGACACATGACTCCTTAACGCTCATTGTGGATAGCTGGCAACCTACAAGGCTCTAAATGTTTGCTGGTATTTTAAAGGTTTATGCTGCTTTGTCAGCAAGGCTCTATGTTTTCTGACTTGATTGGTAAGCCAGAAAATTCCAGACTGGCTGTTTCAGAGTATTGGTAGTGGACAGGCCAATACTAAAGAGTTAGTTAAAGATGCTAATTGAAATGCACTGCACTGGTAAGAAATGAATCTTGGGCTTAAAAGATACAAAATACTTTGAAAATGTGGAATAGTATAAGACTGTCAGAAATAAAAGCTGAAAACAAGTGTATTTCCCTGACAGGTAATATACTGTATGAGTCTTTATGAACTTCTAAATTCAAATGAAAAAGTGTCTGAAAATGGTTAAAATTAGCAGTGTTTCAAAACTATTGTTTTCAAAATATAGCAACTCATAAATAAAATCAAATTACCATTACATATTAAACTGTGATCATGTTTATAATCACAGAGGCTAACATTATTTCAGCTTAAATAACACTTTTATTCTGTTTTCAGTGTGCTACTCAATTGATTAATTAAGGCTTCTAAGTATTTTAGAAAGATAGAGAATTTCACTAAATACTTGTATACTTGGGTATAAAAATTAATAATTTCATTTAAATTTTTTCTTTTAAAATGATTTTGTTATTTGATAAATACAGCAAAACTTTGGCCTCAGTTTGGGAAGGATTTCACCTTTGTCTTCAGATTGACTTCATTGTGTTTTAAATACGTACTTGAAAATCAGTTCATGCAAAATACTTTGCTAATAGATGGCTGGGAGAAGGTTGATATTGTGAATTAATCATCAAAGGGAACATCTTATGATTTTGGGCCAGTGTTCACTATTGCAGTATCTGCTCACCTTCTATACCCAACTGACAGCAGGCCCAAAGGCTCAGGGTCACATTTAACACTATCCTTTCAGGAGTAAAGCTCTTGAGGTCATGGACATTAGGGGTTTATTCTAAAAATGTGAGTAATTTGGTTTTATGGTTGCTGATGTTGATTTATCTTTATTGGCTGGACAGTTAGGGTTTTTCTGTAGGAAGAGTGTTATTTCTGTGAGTATCATTGTTTTGAGAAGAGGACAGAGAACAAGCACCTTCTCTACTTGATTGTGCAACTCTTTCCAAGCCACTGGCTCTTTCTTATCCCTCGGTCAGTTCAGGCACAAAAAAGTGGATTGAATCAAATTCCATTAAAATCAGTGAGTGTATTAAAGTTAAGCTGTCATGGATAAAAGGATAAAATAAAAAGGAGTATGTGAGCGCTGCATTATTTAATGTGGATTCATTTCTGGGTCATGACCCTCAGAAGACACTAGAGGCTTCGGTGCTGTTTGGATAGGTTTTGTGTACTGTATAAAAACGTATTTTCTCTTCTCATTCCTCAGGAAGCCATAGGGTCATGTTACAACAACCATTTATTTCTTATTTATCAGTGCACATGTTCCTGTATTGAATTACATATACTTTTGTCTCATTTCACAACTTAATTTCCATGAAGCTCTTTAAGCAGTCATCATGGCTCTTTGTGACTATTGACTCCTGGAAAACTCTTTGAGCTTTCCTATCCCAAGAGGCAAGCAGAAATGACATTAATTTGCATTCAGGAATAATATTACCTGTAATTTTCTAAAATGCTGTTTTAACATGGCCAAATTTCTGGGTGACTAACTGTGAAATTGCTGCTTTTTTATAAATGCTTAATTTCAGCCCATAATGGAAAACCATTATACAGTGCCCAAAGGCTGATATGGTAAGTGGCTTTCAGAGCTTTACATTTCATAACAGTTTTTGTTGAATTAGTTATAGGATATATAAAGAAATATTAAAAGTTTGCTCTAGTCTGCCAGAAACTTTGCTTATGTATCAGACAAACCTGAAGGTTGTGCCTTCATACCAATTGGCAGAGGATATCTAGCCTAGACTGCCAACTGAATAAACAAATTTTGCCAGAAAATTAAATTGCTGATTGCTTATCCGAAAGTTTATTTGACCTTTGTGTCTTGCTACTTGCTAAGTGACATAAGAACAAATATCAGTGTGGAAAATTGTCTTATTTTAAAACATGGAATTAAATATTTTAGGATGGTGGTCTTGCACAGTGAGGAAATATACTTCAGGATGGGAGAGAGAGAGCACTTAAGGCACAAAGGATTCCATCCTTTTGCTCCTCTTTTCGGTAGTTTTCTGGTTCTATGACTACCAAGGTCCTGAGCACCCTAGAGCTAGAGCTCCCACTTCTTCAAATATTCTGTATGCCTTTATATTGAAGACTATTAGAAGCCAATATCCTTGCTTTACTCAAAGCTAAGCTGTATTTCCATGCCAATGCATTCTTACAAGATGTGAGCAAATTGTAGGACTGAGCCAACTCTAAAAACAGTGGCAGACTGAATCCCAAATTGGGAACAAAAAGTTAATAAATTGTTTGTGTAAAACCACATTCCTAGAAGAAGAATGTTCCTTGGCTAACTAACCTTACCTTTGCATACTTACCTGAGTTGAGTTCAGAAAAGGGTGGAATTTTCTTGCAAGATGTTGTGTCTCTCTTAAAATATCAATTGTAAAACCTTGCTGAGAGTATGTGCTGTCAGTACATGCTAATGTCTTCAAGAACTCAGTATTACATTCATGGCATTTTAAAATCTGCTTCAGTACATTAGGTTGAACAGTGTTAGCAGAAGCAATAGGGATTACATTTCTCAAAAATATATTAATACAAAATATTGAAAATTGTTGCTATGTGGCGAGCCAAATTGTGGTTCCTCCGAAGTCAGTGGGTAATTCTTATCAATTGCTTGGAGTAATTCACCAGACATCATTGGTGCTAAGACTTTCCTGTAACTACATCATTATTACAAATCCTTCTTTTTATGGTAATTCACCAAAAGCCATCACTCAAATTTAAAAGTTAGAAGTCAGACTTTTTAGGTCCATCAGCAGTCGTTGCTTAAGTGAGTATCTAAATATTGACTTATGGACACAGCTAATTCCTCCCCCACCCCAGTCTAAATGATTCAAAGAGTACACATGTTCTGCCTTCTGATAACATGCCTTGGCCCGTGGCTGGGATCAAACCCAGCTGACATCCAAACTGCTTGAATCTAAGCCACCTAGAAAAGAGCAGCTCTGTGGTGAGAAATGGGATAAGAGAGGTGAGAAAGCTTTGATCCCTTGTTCCCACTATCAAGAATTGAAGCATACCTAAGTCTGCACGAATCAAGCCTCTCACTGTACCTCCAGCACTGCTTCGGTGGGACACAAGATGTCATCACACAGGAAGGGCTCTTCTTACTCCAGTGTGGAACCCATAGGCTGAGAGCATTAGTTATGGATGCTTTATGGAGGGAAGCATTGTCCTACGGTATGCACAGCAAGTTTTCTACCACAATTTAATCCTCTCATAACACCAAGGGCATTTAAATGTAGGATTTTTTTTCTCATTCTAGTCTTGGATTATTTCATACTTAGTTACATAACAGTCAGCTGAGACCAGAAGATCATCAGGGCTTGAGGAGGTATAAAAGACCCTGAATATAACAGGAGAATACATTTTTTAGAGGAAAACACTGTGGGTTTTTTTTTTTTTTTTTTTGTATTTTTTTTTTTTTTTAACCTTGACACTTCATCCCATCCAGGTTAAACCAGATATATTTACCAGAAGTGTGTGAACAGAGGTTCAGTACTTTTTTACATGATGTGTTTTGCCTCAAAGAGTAACTAATTCAGCAAGTCCTGCTGTACAGGAGGCAGACAACAGGATCACTGGAATGTCTTCTGGCCTCGTAATGAATGAATGTATGGTTTCATGCCAGGAAAAAGCTATTAATTTGGACTATCTATCTGAATATCCTTCATCTCTGTACCTGACTGAAACAGTGACAATTTGTCTTTACTCTGAAGACCAGGAAAAAGCAGTCAGGCCTGTAGAGTAGTAATCAATATGGATGTGTATTATTACACTTTCCCCGTGGCGGGCTATGTCAAATTCATTGAAGGTGTTTAAAAGTATTCCCAAATATTCCCCTAATAAATTATGGGAATTACCTCCTTGGAAAGAGCTGCTTTAAGCAGAGAAAAAAAATATCTGCACCATTGGAAGGTCAATGCTATGAAAACAGCATCAATTTTCTTGATGAATTGATAGTTCAGAAGCAATTTGGTGTGAGTCTTCAATTCTGACAGTACATGTGACTTTGGCTAGATGCCTGGATATATGCAGTGAGGAAACACAAAGTGGTGGAAATGATCTTGATCTCTTGTGTTCCATGTGCTAAGACAAATAATAGTAGCACTTAAATATAGCAGCCAAAGTTGTCTGTAATAAAAATACAAGACAAAAAA
>WEKY01004235.1:13193-41771 GCA_013390045.1 Picathartes gymnocephalus | reverse complement strand
AAAAAAAAAAACCAAACAACTAATAACAGCAGTCCCTAAATTTAAGAATCATTGATCATTGTGGTCTGAAGTAAATCTGCTGGTATTAAAGTTTCCTGGAATGGGATGCCAAGGATTAAAACAAATAACTCTATAATTTGTTAGGCCTTCTTTCTTTGAAGGGCTTGCCAACCATATAGAAGGGTAAGAAAGAGTCTTAGGATGCACACAAAATTTGTATCTGCCTCAATATCAAATGCATGTGAAAAGGCATTGGACATATATGAAGAGAGATAGGAGAGCAAGTCTGAATTTAGATCCTTGTAACCATCTTTCTTCACCTTATTATCTAAGTAGTCTTGAGATGGCTGTCAGGTAAAAAATCTGCCAAAAAATAATGCAGATATACAGTTGCTGGTACAGAGGGAGACATGAAAACAAATATTAAAAAGTGTGCAAAAAGCCTCCTTAAAAGCTTTTCTATCTCCTGAGGTTTTAAGAAGACAGTCAATTCAAATGCCTCTCCACTCTGTAAACATAGGAGAAAATAGTGGGAAATAGTTACATCTAATGCATTTTGATATTGTACATCATTTTAGTGTCTTTTAAAAGGCTTATGGCAAATTTCAGAGATTTTTAGAACAGTGCCTGTGGTTTTCTTTGTGACTGAAATTACGATTTTTTTTATACTTGGGGTTTTTTTCCTTTTTATTTTTAAGGAAAGAAAGGACAAAGACTGTTTTCACTTATGTTCTACGTTTTCTTCTTAAATGCTGTCCAAAACAGTGGTTTAATTTCTGTATTTGGTCTCATCAGGGAAATGCATTTCTTAATAAACACAGACTCTTGTTTTCTTACCTCAGAGGAGCTGACCTTTTTGGGGTAACACCATTTTTATGTTATTGTAATTTTCAAGCTTTGAATGAAATCATTATTTCCTTGCTTTGGACAGATTGTCAGGCTTTATTTTATAGTCCACAATATCACTTTTTCCCTATGTGAATTCAACGACTTCCCCCTCACACAGCAGCATATACCTCTATAGCTTTTCATATGCATTTAAAATGAAGACACCACAGAAATCTGTCAGCATGTACCAGGAGAAGGTGGATATAATGCCACAGAGAGTTCAACTCTTCCTATTAGAGTAGAAATCTGCATCTGTAGGAAGTAGGTCCACACATTTGTTTGACAAACGAAAGCTACTTTAGTAATCTTTGGCCAAAATATGTGTGCAAAATACTCAAATGACAATTTTGAGATTTCTGTTGGTCCAGCAAGGGTCGCCAAAGGCTACATCAATATGCGTTTTCATAATCTGTCATGCAAAACCTCAAGCTTAAATTTATGATGTTGAAAATCTTTGAAAATCCTTGAAAAAGTCCTTGGAAACCTTTAATTTCTACCTAGGAGTACTTAATATACGGGGCTTGCAACCCTTACAATAATTTACCCTTCTTCCCACTTGAATGGATCTGTGCAATTTTCTTTAATTTCTGAGATAACCTCAGTAGACAAACCCATTGATCTTTCTCTCTGAAGGGATCTTGCTAGTCTAGAGTTCATAAAACTTGAGAAACACAGATTGCTTAAATTATGTCCTTATTAACATTAACAGTCATTTTGCAGTGATACAGCACAGTCTCCCAATTCCATTCAATACATCTGGAGTGAATCATTAGCCTGCATGAGTTTTTATTAACTTTAATAGCAATGTTTCCCTCTCTTATTTCTTTGTGGGTTTTTAATTCCTTGGTATCTGCTTCTGCCTAGAATTTCTACTTCACACACTACAACTCATATATGCCTAAAGAAATGCTCCATCCACTTCATGCTGTTGCAAAGAGTATATGATTCTAGGGTCTCTATTTTTCTGTTGATTTATCTAATTTTGATATCTGATTGAACATTTGTTCTTGTGTATTCGTCTTTCCTTAAAAGCATCTTGCGGGGGCTTTTTCCTATACCTTATATTTGAACTTGCAAATATAGCACATTACGTTCACTGACTCTTTTACCCACAACAGTATTCCTGCTTGCAAAGAAATGTGCTGACACAGGTGCAATTTGCATCACATACAGGAGGAATGAGATGATACATTGCTCTTCCCCGATACCTATTTTTGCGTGTGTATAATTGCATCTATGTTGAAAAACAGATTGTTTTTTTTTCAAACAAGTATTTTGTTAACCTTCACAAGACAAAAACAAAGAATGCTTAAAAAGAAATTGAAGTTGTAACTTATGTCTTCAATGCTGCAAGTTATTGTTGATCAAATCTTCCTATAGTACTAATAGCAGTTTGTAAATGATGTTCTCATTATAGGTAAGGTTGAAATATTTAATGTCAGCCAGTGCATTTTTTAAAAAGCACTGTACTTAGTAACTATTTTAATTATACCAGGAGACATGAGAGACTAGTGCAAAAGTAACCTAACTTTAATAATGTCATAAGGATCTGTAATTGCAAAATTATCCACTGTGTTATAAATGTTCACTAACATAATATTCAGGTCACTCCTCATTTCTAGCATTTCATGAAGTAAGCAATTATTTTTTCCAGTGTACAAATATCAATTCCATTAATTTTAATAAGTCCCTCATTTGCAATCCTGAAAGCTGTGTATTTAGGCATGGTAAAAAATGCCTTCAGCTGTGACTGAAAAACAGGTATTATAACAGACAGTGTTTGACTGCCAGCTTTCTAAATCTTAGTACTGGACATATCTAGAAAGATTTAGAGGCCAAGTGTGAGTTAAGAACTCCATAAAAAAGCCTGCAACCTACTCTAAAATAGATATTGACAATATGTCCCAGATTTCTTTGTTTCCAGATAGATTGTGTGCCTCTATGTCCATCCATTCATCCATCCATCCATCCATCCATCCATCCATCCATCCATCCATCCATCCATGCATGTCAATCTATCTCACAGTATTTTAATATTGTATCTTCAAGACTTAGTTCAACCTGAAAATTAAAAAGAACACCAAAACACAACAAGCTGAATGAAAATGTAAAACTTGATAATAATCTGTGTGTGGAATTTTTTTTCTGTCCTGTAAGAAATTATTCAGAAGGATAAGGAACAGGTGTGGTTCTTTTTTTCTCTTAGCTGCACTGAGCTACTGTCAGAATGAATAAAACCCCCACATTTGCCCAGTGAGTAAGTCAGCTGCAATAACAGCTTTCCTTTGAGTTCCCTCAAGTTTTCTGCCAGTGTCTGCATCTGGAGGAACCTGCTGGACTGATCCAAAAAAACCCCAATGCATGGTGCTTCTCCAGATCCAATAATGGCTAAGGTAGTATTATAATAGATAGAATTTCCCAAGTATTTTGTATTCCTTGCCTTTTTGCTGTTTGGTGTTTACCTTCACTTGTTGCTTGTTACTGTACCTTTCATTCAAAGCCTTGAGAATAGGGAATTCGTTAACACACGTGAATTGAGCCAGGCACATTTTGGATCTTTCCTCTAGGTACCCTGTGAAGATATGCAGTAACAGCTGTATTGAGAAATCTCAAATGAAAAAGGGTTTAAAAATCCAGAACATGCTAGGTCTGCAAACCAAGGATGCTTCAACGTTGTATTACCCGAGTATTATCCTAATAAAAACTATGTTCTGGGTGAGAAGAGAATAGTTATGTGCAAATATTTTCCTTCACTGAAAACTCTCCAGCTACTAGTACTATCTTACTATATAAGGTACAATTCCTTTTGCCCAATTTAGACTCTGTAATAGGTGTCTGGTCCAAGAAAGTCACTTAGACTCTCTGTACAGCTGAGAAAAGTTGAGATGGAGGAGGAACTTTAGAGAATAACTCATGCACCTTAGACAGGTTGAAGTGAATTGCTTCTGAAAACATATCTTTCTTTCAAATAACTGTAATGGAAGCCTCAATTTCTCCTTACTGAGTCTGTT
This sequence comes from Picathartes gymnocephalus, assembly GCA_013390045.1. Lineage (NCBI taxonomy): Eukaryota > Metazoa > Chordata > Aves > Passeriformes > Picathartidae > Picathartes > Picathartes gymnocephalus. Next base: position 37,872 of record WEKY01004235.1, on the reverse strand, counting down.
TGGTCATCCTCCTGACACTGGGCTTAGACTGGATGCCCAGCTTTCAGATAGCTGGTACATCTGATGAATACCACCTGAATTATCCTTAGCACAGGAATGCAGTACCCTTGATCATGCTTTTAGAGGTAGCATCAGCCAGCAAGCAGATTAGAAAACTTGAATCTTACAAGGAAAATCTCTCTTTCCCTTCCTAAATAGCCCCTTACAAAAACGCCAGCCATGAGTTTCAAAAAAGTTTAAATAAAGGTATGAAATTTCCAACAATTTATGTGAAACCAGGGTTAGACCAGGACCGAAATTTGCTGAAAACTTAATTCATGATGCTCATACTGCACACCTGCTGGCTTTCTTTGGAGACTGCAGAGGTGGTTTGTTAACCTCACCTGCTTACTTCTGGCTTCCAAAATCTCCTGTAAATTCTGCCTAATGGGATTTTCTAGGGGTGGGAATATAAAACGTTGTCGTACCAAACATAGACAGGCTTTCTCCAGCACTATTAGCTGTTGAGAGCAAGAAGAAAAGTACCCTGCACTGAATTGTCAGGAAAAATAGTTTTGGAAGCATCACCTAGGACAGTGACTTGTCCTTTCCCAACGACTATTACAAAGGTATTGTCTTTGCTAGCATTTCTAGGGCGTAATTTCCATGCTGTTGCTGCATTTCTTGCAGCCTGAGCCTAATTAGTTTTGTGGTCATAACTTCCAGTTTATATTTCACTTCCGTTACCTCTTAATTTTACAGTTTATTTTGCAGGTTTTGTCATTGATAAGAAATTCAGACAAAAGAGGGTGACCTAATAGAAGCCTTTTGGTACCTGAAAAAAGGCTGCAAGAGAACAGGAGAGGAATCTTTTACAAGGACTTGTAGAGACAAGACAAGGGGGAATGGCTCTAAACTGACAGAGAGCAGGTTGAGATTATATATCAGAAATAAATCCTTTACTGTTAGGGTGTTGAGGCACTGGAACAGGTTGCCCAGAGAAGTTGTGGATGTTTTGACCCTGCAAGTGTTAAATGCCAACTTGAATGGTGTTTTGAGCAATATGGTCTAATGGAAAGTGCCCCTGTCTATGGAATTGGATGATCTTTAAGGTCCCTTTCAACCCAAACCATTCTATGGCTCTATGATTTAGATATTTTAACTAAGCTCTAAATTATTTTTCTACTTCTAATGCTATTGCTCTGTAATGGTCAGTCACTAAAAAGACCCCCACAGATCCTCTAATATCCAGAGCGGCTAGTTTTCTGTATTATAAGTGGAAATACTACGTAGCTTAATTCAGATGATAACAAGTAAGATTGTATGCTATGTTCCAGTGAAATTATTTTATATAATTATATGCTGCTGTTAAATTATATAAAATGCCTAACTAAAATTTATTATATGCTGATGAAGTGATTTACAAAAAGAATTTGTGTAAATTAAGAAATTTCTGTGTTTTAAATATTTAATGAATAGAGTGCAGAAAACTGGTGTTACTACAGCTCTCCATGTTTGACTTGTACAGATCTAGGACAAATTAATTCCTGGTATAGTGCCATTAATTTGATGGGAGTTACATCAGAGATATGAACTCATTCAGTTATTGCTAGCACCATCTGGAAATTTATAATGCCACAGCAATGTTTCACTTGCTGAAGACATGTTCATCCTTTTTGTTTGGTATGGGAAGACAGGGATTAAAAATTGAAGATCACTTTAACTTGCTCTATATCATCTTAAATTCCCTTGTAGGCTTTGTTGTATTTGGATGGCGAGATGCAAATTTAAATAATATTTAAATAAGCTTAATAGTGCAATCAAGAAGAGACCAAATAGGTCTCAGGAGGCAAAACATTTTCATGGATATAAACATAACCCTTTTTACAGGGGTAGTGGGTCTATAGAAGTGATGTTTCTTTTGGCGTGCGCAGATAGCTGTCTCTGCCTGTCCTTCCTGACACAAATTTGTATCTCTGTTTTAGTGCTGGGATGTTGAAACCTCACTCCTAGGACCAGAATAGATCTGTATCACAAAGTTCAGCTCAATTCTATCATGGTTTAGCACATTGCAAAATTCTGCCAGAAATGTCAGAAACTTCATATTATCTTCTGTTTGTTTAGAAAGTTGTGTTGTTTGTTCTCATTATTTTTATTGGCATTGTGTCTGGAAATGTATTTTTGAGTGATTAGAAACCCTTGGCTAGTTTTTAAACTATGCTTTATCCTTGTGGAAACATTAAACAATAGCCTAAGCTATTTCCTTTCTTCCCACCCTCCTCCAGAGCAGAGTCAGGAATTATGGTAGTAATGACATCTGATTTCTTAGTTTCTATTCAGAAATGCAGAGTATACCCCAGGCCCAGCCATGTCAAAACCTCAGGTAGCTCAAGAGCAAAGGTCCAGAAACAACAGGAATATGGACAAAGCTATAACTACCCAGCATATGGAGACATTTGCATGCTATATGTATATGTTTATAACTCTGTAACTGATAGCTCTGTGTTATACACCTCAACAACACTCCAGAGCTGGTGAAAAAAAAAAAAAATCAATGAACAAGACTAATTTAGGCTAATTGATTAATTACCACACCCCAGCTTTAATGTGACATCTTGAAGACAGCATATTAAGCAACTTTGTGCAGGTGCAGAGTACAATTCTGTGTGTTGTCCCATCTGGAAAACTGATACTTCTGTGCTTTAAGTACCTTCTTGTGTCTGTCTGCCATGCAGAGAGCGTTGCTGGCCTGGGCAGCATGCCCAGCAGAGCCATCCTGCTGTGAGCCCCTCAGACAGCAGCCCCCAGGCTGCCACGCCAGGGGAGAGCTGCTGTGCCTGCTGGCAGCCCCGAGAGCGAGGGAGCACAACGCTGGCACTCACCATCCTCCTCTTCTGTCTCCTGCAGTCACACAGAGCACGGCTAGAATTCTTGTTAAGTGCAATGGTTTCGCTGAAATACAAATATTGAGGTGAGTTAGCAAGTGTTTACCATAAATTCACCAGTAATGTAATTTCATAACTTTGCCTGAAGGTTCCTATCCTTAGGGGTTCATTTTTTTGCCTATTAGGCCCTTCTTATTAGTGTCTGGTTTGTATTTACAAAACCCACAGCATTCATCAAAACTGTTCACCTTTAAATTGAAATGGAAGTGTTGCTGTGTAGCTCATTGGAAATTACCACCTAGGAAAATTTATATACAGAAATTTTTAGTAATTATAGTTTATTTTTATTCAGACAGGGTACAGTTAAGGACATAAAAGATTTTTTATTTCAATGAATTTTTAATTTAAGTAAGTTGAATTTGTAGCTATCTGATGCTAGGATGATGAAGTTAGATAGTCCCAAAGATGTGTGTATTTATATAAAGAAGAGAATTCATGCAGCATAAACCAGATAATTTATCTTTGTTGCAGTCAGCTTGGTAGACATGTTGCCTCTGGAATGCTAATAACCACCAATTTTTATGTAGCAAAAATGGAATACACTGTATTTAGAAATACTCAGATGGAGAATCTATTTTCAAGGACAGTAAAAGCATCAAAATATCTAAGGGGTCATTAATAGCATAAAAAGCCCCAGCTCCCCTCCCCAAACTGATAAGCAAAAAAAGGGTAGTAACCAAAATATCATCTTTAAAACTGAGTTCTTTACAAGAGATTATGAAAAATATCAACAGATCCAGTGAATCAGGAAAAGTGCCCTTAGATGTAAGGATGTAAAAATAAATCCAAAGAATAAAGGAGAGGAGGATTGAAGAGCAAATCTGAATTTTGAAACAGATTCTGGTAAGTACATCTTCCCAAACTATCAATGCTGTAATCTTTTCTTTTTATTTGCACTTAAAGAGATGCTGAAGAGGAAACTCTGTTCATTGCAGGGATCCTTGACATATGACTGACATGATACCGTGTTGTATAAACTAATGACACCCAGGAGTCAGATCCCTTTCTACCACCTCAAATTCACTGCTGCTATGCCTTAATTTCTTTGCTCCACTTCTGCAGCTTGTGATCCAGAGAATTTTGCTTCTCTGTTTGCTGGTGGAGCGCAAATGCTGTCGAACTCGTCATATTAAAGAAGCAATGCACTGTGAGAAGCCAGTTTCTGAGGTAATGTTTTAACATGAGCTCTGCTTCCCACAGTACTCGTATTTTGTGGTCAGCATAGAATAAATTACCCCTTTCTATGAGTTGATGTTGGGGAAGGAGCAAATTTGTCCCAGTTGCTTATCAGTTAGTCATGCTCATTGTCCTACACCTTCCCTTCTCTGAAAGACACAATCTACCTCTTGGCATTTGACAAGTCAAAAGTCAGCAGTCTCTGCTGACTGTTCACATGGGAGCATATGGTTGCATTTAATTTAATTTACTCTTTAACCAGTGATTTCCAATATAACATTTTTCCATGTTGAATGATACAGCATATTTGACACTAGAAACAAATTTCAATGCCCAAGTCTGCAGTGGAAAAGCAAGATTTTCAGGAGGTTATGCTGTCACACCCCCTAGCATCAAGAACATTTTCTGTCTGTCTTTCTCTGCTGTCCAACTGTTGAACTGCTGGCAGTCGGAGTATGTTTTACCATAGGAGGTAGAGCTGAGTCATGTGAAAGTTTAGCTACAGCAGAATCCTGGCTGCATTTAGCCAAAGCACGAAAATCTGCAAATGGACCCTCTAAAGACATGAGGTATTAAAGGAATTTACATTGCTGACATTCATCAAAGGCTACAGGCATCGTGCCATCTCTCTTCCCCACAGAGAAATAAAACTCTGACAGCTTTCTGAATTCACTTTCAAGAAGATGCAAGGCTCAACAATAAAGTAGTGAATTCGTGCTTCAGTCCTACCATCTTCACCAAAAACTAATCTAGTATCCAGGCTTAGGACACTCCATATAGCCCAAGAGAAAGGGTATCCTTTGTGCAGGATGATTTTTCTGTGCAGGAATAAGCCCAGTTCAGGGTGAGGGAAATAGTCTAGGTGGCACAGAGTAGATTGCAGTAACAGTCATATCTTCTTTCTCCACTCGTGTGAATATTTCTGGAATCCTTAGCTGCTGCAAGCCTATCAGCCCAAGATCCCATCTCCATCACTACAGCCTCTTGGTAGCCTCTCTGATTGTGACTGCTTTGGGTGAATTGAGCTGCCCCTCTAAAGGCCTTCTTTACCTGCTGCGGTGGTAACTGGGATGAAGAGGACAGACCAGAACCGAGGAACATATAGGTGCATAGGTACTGCTCTGAGAGCACTAGAAATGAGGCATGCAATTCAAAGGTTGTCTGTTCCTGTTGTGTGGAAAAAGAGCATCCAAGGAAGGAGCTCCCAGTCCTGGTTCCAGTACTGATCCAGTTGATGGGATGTCCACGCTTGGTTGGGGTACGCTTTCATAGATAGGATTTACTCACTGGAAGATGGGTTTAAGTTTCTATGCAAGTTAGTTACTATAGACAGTCTGTTCTTTCAGACCTTTCTGGAAATTGGTCCAGAGGGGCTTCAGGGGTCTTGGGTGGTCTTGATCCCTCCCTACACTCCATGCCCACTTCCTGGCCTCATTGCTGTTCTTGCCCTGTACTGTGTTGTGCTCATCTCCAGGAACTAGAACAAAGAAGCTTGTCCTGGAAAAGGGTTGCCCTACTTTTGCACGGCCCCCTTTCCCAGCCACATCTCATTCTTTCCTACCATGTGTTACTAGCAACACTCCTTGTCTGTTATTATCAACAATCCTTGGTTGGCTGCACAGCCATCCAGCCATCAGTGTTTATGACATTAGCCCCTTATCTTCTGGGCTTCCACACTGACACAGGAGACAATGTGTTGGTTGCTTTCTTATACAAGCTTCAAGATTTGTGTGGCTTTACAAATTTGTCAGCTAGTAAGTGTACTCTCAAACCTGTGTAGCATTGTCTCGATGAGCTTCCATCAGTTTGGACAGGTGAAAAAAAAACCAAACTCAATAAACAAGCAACAATTTATTGTTGCTGAAGGATTTATTTTGTTGATACTGTCAGTGTTAGTGTCTCATCTGTCGCCTTTGCAGCCTGAACAGTTTCTGTAGTGAATTACAGACACTCAAAGCTCCTTTTTGACTGATGTTTTGAGCGTTGTAAGCACAGAAGGAGAGGAAGAAAGTGAGATCTGCAGAACAAAATCTGTAGAGACGTACCAAAGAAACTAGGTTGGGTGAACAGAGCTTCAGCACTGGAAAGCCCAAATCAAAGACTTTTTGTGTGTGGATGACAAGTTAACACCCATTAAACCAATGTCACTTTAACAAAGGTCAGTAAGATATTTCGTCTGGTATAGACAAGATCTGACAGCTGTGAGTTTATAACAATTACTTACTGCTTGTTGACTAAACCTGGCCTCTGAATCTGAAGCATTACTCAAGTTTTTTAAAAATATAAAGGATGAGCAGCAAATGCAATGTCTTGTCTTGGGAGATCATTTTCACTATGCAGCTTCTCCCACAGAAATAAAGAGAATAATAAAAATAACAGCCTAGTCCTTTGTCTTGTCAGGGTCTGAACTATTTTGTTTAATTAGGATAGAATTAGATGGAATTTTCTGAACACATCAGTCTTTGTTCCCCAGGGATATATTTCCACATGAAGAAAGGACTCTGAGAAATCCTCTCCCAGCTTTCACTGGAATTTATTTCCAGGATATCTGGCCTCTGATCAGCTATGGCAATATCCTCAACCTTATTCAGACAGATACTCTGTTCAGGACTGGGTTCACATAGACTTTTTGAGTTTTTTAGCTTAGTCTATTTCCAAAACAGGCAGAGTTGAGAAGTCTGAGGATGGCGCTACCAATGTTTTGGAAGGATGTTTCTCGCTTCACCATGATACATAAATAAACAAACTGCTTTTGTACTTCAATGTTTGATGCTGGGCTTTTGAAAGAGGAGTAGGGAGGTGGTGTTTCCAGCCCAGCCAACCCCTTCCTCAGAAGCACTGCCTTCGAACAGGTGAAGTGCAGCACACCTCTGCAGGTGAAGGGCTATCTTAGTGCTTGCTGATGTCACGGAGTGGTGGTGATACTATATTCATTATAGTCCTCTGGAAACGTAGAAGAATTTGCAAATCGTGGATCCTTCTAAATTTTGTATCACTTTTAGGCTATTACGTACAGACCTCATTGATCTCTGTGATTGCCCTGCTCTGTTCCTGTGAGACAAGTTTTTAACCTCTCTGGGGACCTTCTCTGGTCCCCAGAACCCTATCGCAGGCACAGAGGGCAGAGCCGATAGCAGCGTGAAGAGCAGGTGGTGAATGCGTAGAGAAGCCAAGCAGGGAGGACTCAGCAGCTCTGCATACCAACTAAGATTTATTTAGCTGATGGGGAGAGACTGAGTCAGGCCACCAGGAGTTTCACATAGAAGGATCGAACCTCCTGTGCTCTACCCTGGGAGACCCCGAATACAGGTGACAGGGGGTTTCATACCCCCAGGATCCCAGGGGTGGAGGCACAAACATGACCAATTGGGAAAGCCCAAGGGTGTGGTCCAGGGGTGAGGGACAGGTTACACAGCAAACGGGAGAACAGGGGAGTGGGGTTACACCTGTGAAGGCCAATGCATGGCCAAATGACAGAGACCTTTCTAGAACTTGGGGCAGGGGTGAAAGGAGAATGACAGGGGAGAGAGAGGGATTCTCTCGCTAGACCAGGGGAGGGGACAGATAATTGACAGGGAGAGTATACAAGGTATAAACAGGGGTACATAGAACAAACCAAAGGACAATTAACTAATAAAAACAGCTGCATCAGACAAGTTTGCCCTGAGTAAGCTGCTCATCTGAGCAGGGAGCTGTGCAGCTCTGATCCCTCCCTCTCTTCCCAGCCCCAGGGCAGGGGCATCCCGAGCTGTATTGCCAGTGCCCAGCACCTGGCTTAGCTGCTAGTGCTGAACTCTTACTTTAAAAGCACTTATCTGCAGTGATAAAATCATACACCACTGGTGCTCTTACTGCAGTGCTAAACATCTATTAACACTGACAGTCGAGTAATGAGGTGAGTACAACAATTAATTTCCATGTTTCCATTGAGCTAGGCTCTGGAGGATTGTTACAGTGATTCTTTGTGAACATCTGAGCGTGGGGAGAGGGGGAAAGAAAGGAAGTTCCGTGTTTCAGCACTTTCACCTTTCTGCTAGACATTGCCAAAAGGCCACTGTCTTTGGATTGCTTCCCTGTTTTCAAGTGCCAGAAATCTGATATAGTGTTATTTCATAGTTTGCTGAACACAGGGAGAATTGCTACCAGCAGTGTGTTTTTGCAAAATCGGTGTAACCCTCACTTGATGTCATGCTGTTTCAGAATCCAGTGAAATAGCTTTGCTCTTTCTCTCTTTCATGATGACAAGTCATTAGTAATGTTACCAGGAGACCAAAATATCATTGGAATAGACACTGAATATTAAGATGAATATATCTATTGTTTCATTACATGTTGGGGTTTTTTTTCCCAGTAAAATAATAGCTTTAAATAATACTGCAACAATTCTAAAAAATCCAAACTCATTAAAATGAGTGATTGCTCTAAAGACAGGAGACAAAAACCAGATTTTCCCAAAAGGCAAGCTGCTGTCAGTTCCTACATTTCTGTTTGTAGACTCACACTTGAAATCACTGTCCTGGTTAAGGGCGTAGGCGGCTGCCCCAGTTCAATAAGGAACTTTAGGCTGAAGAATAATCTGTGTTGGTAACAGTAACTTACAACAGAAACCATTAAACAGACACAGCCAAAGGGTAGTGGTCTCAATATTTTTGGAAAGCAATTGGATCTGAATCTTTTGTACATGGGCATAGCTCCACTGAAAATAATGGAGTTGAAATCAGTTTATGATGAGATTTGTATCTACTGCTTTCAATAGAGTAGTGAGAACTTAAAGTGGGCTTGGGAGTCATCTTTTCTCCTTTCAGCAGCAGACAGAAAAGCAGGAGGGGTCTCAGGAAATGGGGACTTACATGGGGAGCGACCGAGTTTATCTGCTCAGTACAACTGTGTCCAGAAGAATCTCCAAAAGGACCAGTGACAGCAGTAGCTGTGACAGCCAGGGCAAACAGCCACAACCTCCCAACACCCAGATAGCATGGCTGGATTTGGTCTGGATGCAAATAAAAGGTTTACATTCAATTCCAAGCATCCCAGACACAGTCCTAGTCTAGCATAAACTAAGTCTTGATAGACGCAAAATCCACTCTAAAATAAAAAAATAACCATAAAGGTGCTCCTGCAACTTTAAAATTGAATTAATCCAGTCAATACTTGTATTGAACGCTATACTAGGGAGTGAGTTTTTCTGGAAAGTAATTAATTATCTGACTCTACCAATCATTATTGTAGCAGTGCTGCTTAAAGTCTTAAAAATGATGGCACTCCACTGTGCCAGGTGCTACAGTAACATGTAAGAGACAGCGTGTGCCTCTAACATCTTTGCCACAGCTGTGCATGAAATTCAAAAGTAGATGGATGACAGCTGAGACAGATGTCTGAGGGACTGATCCTTCATTTCACCGCCAGGGCCAGAGGTCTGGATCAACCTCATGGTGCTACTGTCCCTGAAGCATGCTGCTCTCTTCTGCAGACCTTCTTCCCATGTGTGCCTATTCCCAGGCATGCCCATATGCAAATTTCTAACCTGGTAAAAGGAGGGAAGGGGAAGTCAGCTTGTCTGCAATTTGCCTCAGTTTACAGTGGCTCCAGAGTTCTCTTCAGCCAACAGTAACTTGCAAATTCAGTAATTTGCAAGACTGACTAACCAGCTTCTGGAGACAGCTCAGCAGGAGCTAAGGAGGAGCCTTTCCAGTCCGTGTGGTCTCTATCATGTTTCCTAACAGCACCCTTGGAAAGCAGTATGTCAAGATTTTAAATCACTTGCTGAAGACCTCTACTCCATCAACAGAGATGCACCAGTAGACCTGAACTAATGGCAGCAAAAACAAAAAGGTAGTTCAGCAGATTTTTGAGAGTGAAAAGTAAAAATCTCCATGGATTTATTTGAAATCCTAAAAAATAAGTCAAACTAATGAATTATGTGGCAAGACAAACATGCATAGGAAAATATTGGCTCTCTGACTTATAGGACAAATCAACACCTTTCAGCTCATTGGCTACCACACCTGGCAGGTAATGTGTAAATTTTCCATTGAAATCTATGTTCTGCAAAAACAGAGACATGGGATCTACCAGCCACAGAGAGCATGGATGACATGATTTACTGCAAATAAATCTTAAGGGCAAAATGAATCCCTGGCCCCTTATGTGAGAATCTAGTAATCAATTTTGGTGAGCTCACTCCACCTTTTTCAGTCTGCTCTTTGTGTGCTCAACAGCTTCCTATAGAGATTGTCTTTCAATGCGACATTTGTTTATGTCATGACTCTGCAAAATCTCAATTTCAAATGGTCATTGAATTTCACTCCCAGATTGAAGCACTGATGCAGCAGCTTTTATTGGTTAATTGTATTTTGGTTTGTTCCATGTCCCCCTGTTCGGACCCTGTATACTCTCCCTGTCAATTATCTGTCCCCTCCCCTGGTCGAGCGAGAGAATCCCTCTCTCTCCCCTGTCATTCTCCTTTCACCCCTGCCCCAAGTTCTAGAAAGGTCTCTGTCATTTGGCTGTGCATTGGCCCTCACAGGTGTAACCCCCCTCCTCTGTTCTCCCGTTTGCTGTGTAACCTGTCCCTCACCCCTGGACCACACCCTTGGGCTTTCCCAATTGGTCATGTTTGTGCCTCCCCCCCTGGGATCCTGGGGGTATGAAACCCCCTGTCCCCTGTGTTTCGGGGTCTCTCGGGGTAGAGCACAGGAGGTTCGATCCTTCTATGTGAAACTCCTGGTGGCCTGACTCAGTCTCTCCCCATCAGCTAAATAAATCTCAGTTGGTATGCAGAGCTGCTGAGTTCTCCCTTCTTGGCTTCTCCTCGCTGCGGTCACCTGCTCTTCACGCTGCTATCGGCTCTGCACTCTGTGCCTGCGATGGGGTTCTGGGGATCAGAGAAGGTCCCCAGAGAGATTGTCCTCGACCGGCGCAGCCTTGGCACCCTGGGCAGCAGAGCGATTAGCGAAAAAGCACTGTAGCCTGGCACAAGTTTTAGCTTCATTGCCCTCAAATCCTCCAAACTGTCAAGAAGCCAAGAAGTAATATATAGAGAACAAACCAGGAAGTAACATAGCAAGCAAAAGTAAAATTCAGCCTGATAAACGCCTTGATTTGGTCTGGTACAGGTCCACCAAAAGACTATGCTGGCTCTAAATAAGGGAGGTATAGACAGACATTGTCAAGGACATTAAAAGCCCAACAAAATACATATTTACCACATGTTTATCACTATGTTTGTTTTTTAAATGTAGTTTCATAGATCAGTGCTTGAAGACTGCATTTGGGTTTTCTTATACAGATTTTTCTTATACCAATTTTTCTTATACAGTTTTCTCCCTACTTCCCTCTTCAGTGCCTCTAGAGGTTTTTCAGAACTTGTTTACATGTAATTTTATTTTGAAAAAAGAGAATGCTTTTTTGGTTTTCTCCCTCTAATTTTTCTTCTGAAGTCTGGCTTGAAGTTCCTCTCAAATTTGAGTTTTGCAGAGGTTTTCTTATCTCTAATTCCTAAATTAAACATCGTATCTGACCTCAGCCTCCTACTTCCCCTCTTTCAGGCCCTCTGACAGCAAAGGCCTCTGTAAAAGCCATCTACAAATGAGGGGATGAACAAAAATAATGTCAGCCCTCAATTCTTCAAGAGGGCAATTTATATTTTCTTGTAAGAGCAGAAAAATGAGGGGTTTTTGGTTAATAATTCAAAGCGAATAGTTCTGTAAATGGCTGGGAAGAAAATCTCTTTGCTCAATTTATCAGCAAGGCTTTAATTCAGTGGTTGGAAGAGAGCAGAGAGCCTGGGTCAAAAACTGTTCTGGTGCATCTGAAGAAGAGCCCACGGGCCAGATAGAAAGCCACATATACAGCTGAGTGTGCCTGCTCTCATCTTATTATCTCTTTATCGCTGGTGAAAGGGCTAAGAGGAGCATGTCACTCCAATGTCTAGGGTAAGAGGAGAAAAAATAATCCCTGGATATATTTCCATGGTCTGTGAGGAGTCTAACCTAGAGCTGAGCCTAGACCACGAACTATTATCAGGCTAAAGGTAGATGTAGGATCCCACTGAACAAAAGACAAGTGATTAGACAACATCCAGGGAATTGTCTAACAGGCAGGCAGCTACAAGCAGCACCATCTGGCCACCCTTGCAGTCAGTCTCTACCTTAGGTTTTAAGGCTGTACCTTAAACTTCTGTACCTCTTGGTTTTTACAATAGCTGCAAGTTGCTGATGGAATTAGTGGGGCATCTGTTGGAATCATCACTGACTCCTTAGAAAAAATTACTGTCTATACATTTTGTATGGACTAATTAGCTGGCAATAAGATCTATTCATTGTGACAACTATCTCTTTGAAAATGGAATTTACTAAACACTTGGAATATTTGAGGGGAAAACTGACCTTTGGCTTTAAGAGTTGAGGTGAATAAAATCTGACACTTTCCCTTGCTATTCTGCTTTGTGCAAACCATCTGAGAGCAGAGCCTGCAAGGCTAGGCAGATAAATCTAAGCTTTATGCTACTCCTACTGCACTCCTGTCCCTTCCCCAGTTACTTAAACAATGATGCTTCCTCTCTCTTTTGGTACTTCCATCCAACGCCAAGTAATCATTTGTCTTCTTTACATTTGATTTGGCTGTTTTCTGCCACTCCTTTGTCCTAATATACTGGAGTGTTCTTGGGGACAAACCTGTGAGCAATTAGGCAGAACTCAGATGTTTCAAAGTGCAGGCTGGAGAACTCAGTTATGATCAGAAAAACTCTGGTGACAGTAAAGGAGTTGGTAGCATCAGTTACCAAATTTAACTTCAGCCTTCTGCTAGCTTTAATTCTAATATTCACTTTAAAATCCTAAAAAAAACCTAATCAAGAGGATGAATAAGTAAGTTGATGAACTGGTCAAAAAAAAAAGAATCAGCTGAGATTTAACAGCATCATCCAACCTGAAGGGAACTAATTCTGGCTTTCAGTACTTTAGAAAGATTATTTTTCTTACCCATGGAAATTGTTACATGACTGCAAAAAACTCCACATTGAAAAGGAAACATCCTTTTCCATACCTTATTCTGATTTATGCCTGTGAACCACAGCTTGGCTCTCAGTGCAGTGAATAAAGAGAAGGAAAAGAACGGGTGAGAAAGTGCGGGTGGGGAGCCCTGCAAAGCACAAAGCTTGTGACACCAGAGGGCAATGTTCTCTTGTTATATCGGTGGTGGTACAAAACCACAAGCATGAAAAAATCTGCATCACTGACAAAAGCTCTTTTTAAAAAAGACCACAGTTTTGAAAAACTGTGGAAGTTTACAGCATACTGTGCTAAGATAGACTATCAGGTTTGAAGCTTTGCAAGACATACAGGTACTGGCTATACAGAATCCTTTTTAAAATAAATTTTTACATTGGATCACATGTGCAATGTCAGCAGACATTCAGTGCCAGGGAAAGCTGAAAATCTCAATCACATCTGTGCTCTGGGTGAACATGGTATAACAAACTTATGTTCACTTTCTTCTTTGAGTTCACAAAAAACGTAACTAGTCTTCAGCTGAGATGGAAAACAATGCTTGTGTAGTGGCTTGGTAAAAATTAAGGTTCTAATAAATTAATAGGCATAAGTGACATTGAATTAAAAGTTAAAGAGTCAGTAATGCTATGCTTTTCTTTAAGAAAAGTATTAAAACATGCATGCCTTCTTTTCCCTTGTGCCATTTCTACAGTGGCCTATTAGCTTCAAAATTAAGGGAGTTGATGTGATACAATCTCTTTCTCCTTTTCCTCCAAATAAAATACGACGGCACTGTTGGCTGCCTGATCAGGGCTGTGCTGGAGCTTGTTGGAGCCCTGGGAAGGTGCATGTGCTTAGGCAGAGCTGAGGCCCCAGGCAATGGGCAGCTCTTCTAGGCAGCCTCACTCTGGTACAGCATCACTGTCTGGGCTGTTAATGACTACTGGACTGTTTTTTTAATGCAGGGTGTGAGGGGCAATTTGTCTGTAACTGGCTAATTAGATCTGTTAAGTGAACAAACATCTTGTGCAGGAATTAAAGGTAAATCAGAAAGATGTTATGAATGGCCTCAGGCAGGTGTGAGGGTGATATCTCAAACAGGATTTAAACATGGCACTGTCAAGTGCTAACTTGCTGGTTTCTGTGTTCCTTATCTGTGTTGAGTCAGAAGCAGACACCTAAAAATGGGGTTCACAAAGTTCTAAAGAGTTAGATTTTTCTGAAGGGGCTGGAACATTCAAAAAATTCAAAAAAATTCAAAAAAATCACAGAATAAGCTGAGTTGGAAGGGACCCATGTGGTTCATAGAAGTCCAACTCCTGACCTGTGCAGGACATTCCAGGAGTCACACTCTGTACCCAAAAGTGTTCTCCAAACACTTCTTGAACTCTGTCAGGCTGGTGCTGTGACACTTCCCTAGGGAGCCTGTTCCAGAGCCCAACCACCCTTGGGGTGAAGAACCTTTTCCTAATAGCCAACTTAAACATCCCTGACACAGCTTCAGGCCATTCCCTCAGGTCCTGTCACTGGCCACCACAGAGAAGAGATCAGTGCCTGCGCCTCTCTTTCCCTCATAAGGAAGTTGTAACTGCAATGAGGCCTCCCCTCAGTCTGCTCTTCTCCAGGCTGAATAGACCAAGTGACCTCAGCTGCTCCTCATACGGCTTTTCCTCAAGGCCCTTCACCATCTTTGCAGCCCTGCTTTGGACACTCACTAATAACTTTATATCTTTCTTGTATTGTGGTGCCCAAAACTGCACACAGGACTTGAGGTGAGGCCACACCAGTGAAGAGCAGAGTGGGGCATGGTGGCTGTGACCAAGGACTGCATTGCCTCTCATGTGTTTTTGATTACCTCCCAAAATAATCTCTGTATAGATCTGGCTTTGTCCTGAAAGATCTTAAACTTTCTTCCCCTTCTGGAGATGGCCCAACTGCTTTGGGCAAAAGCAGGATGAACATTGAGGAGGCAAAGACAAGAGAAAGCCCAGAGGAAGGGAGTAAAGGTGCTTGAAGGTGTTCAATGGCTTATACCCAGGTAATACCTCTGTTAGTATGGCTGCTCAGTTCCAGAAAACAGAGCTAAGGAGCAAAACAGAGGAATTGTATTGTGGAGTGGAGAAGGTGAGGACGTGTGATGGTTCCGTGTTTCTCCTGGTGAAAGAACTACAGGGCATCAAGAAGAAGCAGCTGGTAATGAACTCAAAATAAACAAGTTTTTCATAAACATTGTGGATGCTAGAAGCTTACATTGATTTGTGGAAAGCAATCCAGTACAGTAAGGACTATTTAACAGACAGATACTGCTTTTTTCTCAAGGATCCATAAACCGCAAACCTCTGGAGCTGGGAGTAACCAGTGGGAAAGCAGCACAGTAGGCTTTTTTTTATTTCTGTCCTCTTCCGTAGGGACCTGCTATGGGGCCCAGATGGAGACAGCCCTGCAGGAGAGGGACTGCTGATTTGAGCTGGTACGGGTATATCTTATTAATTTAATTCTACTTGTTCTTGCTTTTCCACTTTGTACTGGATAATGCCATTCCCTGATTTTGTAGAGGAAAGGCAGGGAGAATACGCATAACTTTGGTTAGAGGTTAGAGGTTAAGTTACTTGGTTCTTCCGCCTCCCTCTGCCATCCACAGCTGCGTCAAGCACATATTATCACTTTGTCTTAATTATCGCATTATCTTCTGGGGGACTTAAAATACTTCTTACAGCTTATGAGCTTTACTGACCTCGCTTGTGTGCAGGGATTATGTAGGAAACTTTGAAAGAAACACTAATTAAAACTCTGCAGATAAATGGAAAGGGGGATAAAATGTAGTAAGGCTTGGTCAGAGGCACATTGTGTCAGGCTATCCTGATGCCTATCTAATCAAAGATTGAGAAGAATCTTCATTCACATTCTAGAAAAAAAAAGAAAGCAGTGATTCTGTAGACAAAAGCAGTAGATCAAATCTATCTGACCTTGAGCAAAGCATCTGATGCAGTGTCACATGGGAAATTATCAGCTAAAATGGTGAAGATGAAGATTATTACAGGAACTGAGATGTGGTAAGGAGCTCTCTAAATGAGAGATGACAATGAGTCATGCTGTGAGGCAAATGATCAAGCTGAAAGAGGTTACTAGACAATTTTCTCAAGGATTTTGTGAACAAAATTTGTTTACTATTTCCAATAAAGACCTTGACATAAAAAACAGGCGCATGAAAGTCAAATCGACTGACACATAGAGGAAGCATTTATGGTGCGTGGCAGTATCAGAATCTTCTATACTGACATGGTGTGATCTTGAGGACAACAAGGGTAGAAATGGGTAGGACACAGGCTAAAGACACACATGTTGGGGCTAATGGCATGAGTCTGTGCTAGGATCTCAGTGGTGGGAAAGGACATTTGGGAAAACAACTTTAATTTCAAGAAGTCAAAAGAGTTTAGCTTAGTTAGGAATGTAGAATGATGTCTCTAATGGGGCGGTTTGCTCCTATATACATGTCCCAGAGGACACTGCTGGAAACTGTGAAGAATTAGTTGACCCAGATGATGCACTTATGGTAAAACTATTTGGGCATGAATCAGCCATAAATCAGTTGCAGCTGCAAAAAGGAAATATTTCTGAAGGCGGAGAGTATGGAGCCATATTCTAGATGGAATAGTAAGGAAAAAAACCAAACCCAAACTCTCATTTTAAGATTCATCATACAATAATGTCAACATCAATGACTGAAACTGGACTCAGTTGTTCAAAGCACTCATCCACTCCTTCCATCTTTGCAATCATTTGGTTATAGGCAGTCTTGCTTTTATTCAAAGCACATGGAATTCTTTCAGTCAGATAGAGCAGGCCGAATGGAGAGAGTTGCTATTCCAAATGCCTGTTGACACATTAGCTAAGATACACACCCAGACAAGAATTCAATCAGGTCTCATACCACCCTTGGAATTATAAATGAATGGAGAAAGACAGAACGTTCATTCTTTTCTCCTTCCAAATTCTTCTTCCTGCATCTTGGTGATGTGTTTTTCCCTTCAAGCCACACTGAGCTAAAAGGTGCACCAAGCTAGCATAGTGTCATGGATTGCAAGGGCAGGACAGATTGCTTGGGTTAGCCCATATGACCCTTGGCATTTTTCAAGGCTGTGTGATAAATCACTTATACTACCTTATCTTATAGTGTCTCACGTTAAAGAAACTTTCCTGTCTGACTGTTCAGAGGGCACTCTGGTAGTCACACTCCCACCACCAGAGACTGCACTGCTGGGACTGAAGCCCCATCTCAGTGGGTGGCTCTAGTGAGCCCATGGATGCCCCGCTTGGCTCCCTACACACATCCAGATTTCATTATTGGCTCAAACCTGGGTTTCTCCTGCACCCTTAAAACAATTTATTAGTGATGCAGTAACACAGGAACAGCTCAAGCTGAGTGCCTCCAGGAAGGGACACCAAATAAAATAACTCCTGGGCTTTATACCCTCACAATCTATGCACATGAAACTCTGGGCTCTTCCTGCTGAGTCCTCAGCTTTTGCTGCATCTCTCTGTCCAGTCACCTGACTGGTCCTGGCTGGGCCTGGCTGGCTTTTTTTGTGCAAAGGGTCCAGTTCATGGCCTGGGGCTTCAGCTACCCAGAGCTCAATCTGCTGCTCGCACACTGTGCTGACTGCACGGAATGTATTCCTCACCATCTCATTTGGCACCAATGAGCTGCAGGGCGTTTCATGTCCCTCAGAAGAAGAATTTGATTATTTCTATACACCAAAGAATACAAAATCATTTTAGTTGCTTTCTATGTTTAGGAATTGTCCTTAAATTGATTTATGTTCCTAAAATATTTCATTCAAAGTCATTCAGTGCTGCTGGCATATTTGAGACTGAGAACTTTTCATATCGTATTTATTCCTGCTAATCTGTGGTTTGTTAATCATAAATTATATGCAGTGATACACACACACACACACATATATATATGATATAAAATAGATATTTTGTTGTTGCTGCTGTTTCCTGGCTAGATGGCCCGTAGACCATCCAAGCACTTTGAAAGTAACTACTGAGCACTTCTGAAGCAAACATTCTGTGTCTGGGTAGAGTTTTGTAATAAATTTCATTTCCTCAGCTGCAGAAGTGTTTGACTACAGAGGTGTTCTGCAGACCAGTGTTCACTGAAAATGATGGCTGGTGCTGTGATGCAGGTAAAACTGAAAAGGGCCCTGCATTTTAGTCTGAATGTTCAATTGCAGGCATCTCCCTCCTCAGCTTTACAGTTTTATGACACTGCTGGTAGCAGAGTTAGTCAAAACTTCTAATCATCAGCTTTGGTCACTCTTAATCTTATCCGCTCGTGAGCCACTTCTATAAATTTTTCCCTTGAACAGAGAGTGGTCACAATTGCTGCTCGCCTGGGTAATTGCTACTATGTTGTGTCTGACAATCATGATATGTGGTCCTCATTACACCAGTTTCCACTGGAGATAGTCACAATATATAATGAGAGAAAGAAAGGGTACCTGACTTTCCCACATCTGTGCAAACTGTGTATATGTGTTTTATGCAGACTAAAGTGCACACCTACAAATACAAGTTAATTTAATTCTTCATTATTCTCAAACTGTGGGCGTGATTAACACATTCAAAATGAGAATCTTGTTTGTTTAGTTTTACATGTGTATATCAGAACTAGGAACAATAGAAGAAAATTACATCAAGTGCTGCTTTGCTGCAGCTCCCAACTCCTTAGGAAAAATACCCTGCAAGGATATAGACACAGATTCTTGTTCTGCAGACATTCAGAACAATACTGCTTACCATCTGTTGAAATATAGTAACAAGAGTACATGGCACGCTTCCATGAGATTTTTGTTTATTCCAAACACTGTAGCAGAACTAGAATCCTTTGAGGAATGGGAAGAATAAAGAAGCAGTGGATTTTCTGTGTGAGAAGAGCAAGATTTTCTATATGAGAAAATGTGAGAAGGAAAGCAAATGGGAAAATGAGCTGAGAAAAGTGGTGGAAATTCCTGAGTATGGATGATTCTCCCTTCTTTATGTAAAGTTTTTAGGTGACTAGCATATTTAAAGCCTCCATGGGATATTGTCGTAGTAAAGATAACCACTGCATTTAAAGATGGAGAGCTGAATGAAAATTTTCCCCCATGCATATTCTCTTGGACTGTCTCTTTGCAAGTCTTTTACATAGTCCCATGTGGAATCCAAGCAAGGTGACTTCAGAGGCCACCTAGAACCTTCTTAGGAGTCACATTTTTGACCTGTGTACCTGCTGTCTGTCTGTTCCCATGGTGGCTAATTACTTGCTACTTGCTTTAAGTGCTCCTTAATTTAATGGATAACTGCATGTCCATGTACAAAGTTTTCCAAGGAATGTGCTCCCAGCTGTGCTCTGAATGGCAAACCAAGGGTTGAACAGCCAGGCCTCCAAAGTTAAGTGAGATGCTAAGGGCACACAAGCTGCAATTATGAAAGGTTTTCCCTGCGTGTAGGTGGTGGCATCACTGAACTCTCAGTGTATCTGAGAGCAGCCAGCTGGCTGTGCACTGTCACAGGACAAGGTTCCACTGCCCTTGGCCAGGAAAAGGTGTCAGGGATACCACAGGACTTCCATGTCAACTACATGTCTATTTTGCCACAATCAAGAAAACGTTGGCTTGACAATCGAGGGGGTGAGGAGAAGGCTTTTTTTCTCATGCATTTATTAACCTTCAGTACCACAGCTCTGCTGCCTTTATTGCAGCCCTGGAGTTTTGGGTTGTGTGATGTGTCTGACTGTGCTGCTTTTAACTCTGCCCTGGCTGCTTAGACCCCACAGTAGATACTCCTGGCTGTACAGCTGCAGGCCAGGGTTTGATTGTAGGTGTCTGTCAGATGGTTGTAGGACAAGGTAGCACGAAAGGAAGAAATAATTCAAACATCTCCTCTGGCCAATGTAGAATTATACCCACTGCAAATATATTGAAATGGTGGAATAACATTCCAGAAGCTGACTTTTCTCCCTTGTTCCTTCTGTTTTCTTTCCTAGTGTTCACTTTGTTGCTACATCCTTTAGTTGTTCTCATTGCCTCCTCCCTTACTGTTATCCTTATCCCTGGTGCAATATCCCTGGTATTACATGCTTGACAAGGTAAGAGAGGATACTGCTGATGCCAGAATCAATCTCTCAGAGGCATAAAATCCTGTAGCCATGTGTATATTGGCTGTTTATATTATCCACAACAGAGACCACACCAGGAGCAAAGCAAGAAAGCCCTAGGTGTTTAAGGATGTTTAAACTTACCAGAACGTATTTTCACTGTGAACAGAAGGAAAACTGTTATTTTATATCTCCCCAGAAAATACAGTTTTATTTGCAAGACTGCATAGTAACCATTAATCATGTTTTTCCTCCAACCCTTACCTGCGGGGATATATACAAAACATAAACTCATGCCTCTCAACAAACAGTGACTGAAGCTTTCTTTGTTCTCTCATGATCTTGAGAGGCTGCAAAATGCCAAGTTTTCAGACAGGACCCCTGTAAATCCTCTGTTCTATTTGCCTTTATTTCAGTGTCTACAAGCAAATTTATTTATTTATTTATTTATTTATGAGAATTCATGGTTTATTCTAGGCTTCTTCTCATTATTTTAAGATCTTGTAACTTGGACACAAAGCGCTAGAGAGAGAACCTGCAGAAACAATGTGCAATGTGAAAAGGGGGATCTTTTTTCTTGAGAGTGTTCAAATCTTGGGATATGTGTATAGCAGGTTTTTGTTCCCTGTTGGAGGGGGTACTGAGTCCTTGACACAATTCGTGGAGGAATTAAGCAGAGTTATGGAGTTGAGATTGCCTGGTGGTGGTAGAGATGTCATTATCACAACATATGAGCTGCTGGCAGTGGGTCTCACTGCTCTTGTGATCAGATCCAGCAATGTGCTCTGCAGGCCCTCCTTTTCAGTGAGGATGCTGTTTGTTTTCTGTGCTGGTCTCTTGCTTCTTTTTTTCTCCTTTTTCCTTGCCTTAAGACCTCTTTGGAATAAACAGTGACATGCCAGAAACCTTTCTTATCACAATCATACTTAAAATAAAAATAGATAGCACTGAGGATCAAAAATGATGGAGTAGAACAGACAGTGGGATCATTAACTTTAGGTTGAGACCTGGGTAGGATGCTGTGCCTGCAGGCTGAGGCATTGAGATGTGCAGCAAAACTGTTAGCCATAATATCTGACATTTCCTCTTGAATCTTTTAGTCTATAAATGTTTGATCCAGTGTATTTATCAATCCACATAAGATCAAATACTGCTTGGTAATTAATTTGACAAAGAGCAGAAATCCATCAATAACTTCAGTGTGTGAATATATATGCTTTGCTATTGCTCTTTCTCAGACTAAAGTCACTTTGGCAAGACTGATGCAGTCCTTGATCTTAGGTATGAAGTCTTAAATATAAAGATATGAATCTGCAAATAAGAATAAGTAAACAAAACAAAATTAAAATACAATGTAAAATTATTTGCTTATTTCTATAATTTTATTTTTTTCACCTTAAAATATTGAAAAGCTGATTACTTTGTTAATGGTACTGTGAGAGTTTCTTATTAGTACAAACAGGAATTATAGCCTTAGACATTTTGTGCCTTTGGAAATCTTCTCTTTCTCTACTTTGGAGCTCAGTAATAATGAGTAATTTTCTATATATGCCATAGCACAGTAATTGTGCTGTTCTGAGCCTGTTATGTTCAGATTAGATTAAACAGAGAAAATTGGTTCTTATCATAATGCTTCATTAAAATTTTAGAAGTAGGACAATACCAAATGAGAATTTGACTTTATTATCTGCAGAAATATGAAGGCAGTTACATTTATGCTATTTATCATATCCAATTAGACTGTGCTTATGAAAACAGAAGAAGGGTTAGCCTTTAGTCTTCAGTGTGGCTTTTCACAAGTGTATGTGATATTTTCTCATACAGACTTCCAGCTGTCAGCCTCTGTATCTCTGAGGTCAGGTTAAGCATCAGCTGGAGAACTCATGTGATGCATAGGTACTACTGGCAGTGACAAATCTCACTCCTGAAGAATTAGACTTGCATTTTTGTCTTGTTTTTGAAGCTGCTCCTGCTCACTTTTAAGTAAGATTAGCCATTCTTTTCACAGCCAGGAATGCCAGACTCTCAAAGTGTACTTTGATTTGTTCTTAGATCTACCTCATATATATGAATTTCCACACTTATCCAAATCAGTCTGGAAAACTCCTGGAAGGAGAATGCTGTTATAACAATAGCTCTCATTTCTGAAAGTGAGAGGGAAGAAGCCCAAGGGATCACTCTTGGACAGCAGCTCTGCAGTCTTTGCACAGCACCAAATCTGTTAAGCAATTAAACACACATCCTTTCATCTGTGATGTGCTTTCATGTGTTCTTAGATTTCATAAACTGCCAAATTAAGAATTCAATCGTAAGTGGTAAATTGCAGTTCTTATTTTAACAACCAACAATTAGTCTAGCAAATGATGGGGTTTGATCTGCCAAAACAGTTTTGGACATCAGCAGAAGAGTAGTGAGACAAAATATTGGTCATAATGAGCCTAAGCTCAGAAACTTTTTGTTATACTACTAGTGAAAAATCTTTAGGTGATGGTAATGCTGCAGTATGGTAGACCTAGACTCAGTAGAATGAACAGTAGAAGGAAAAGTGGGAATGTTTTTCCATGGCTGTGTGGGCTTTGACTCCATCTGCCATGCAGCAAGAAGCTCATTTGGCGTTCCAGTCTGAAGCCAGGTTTTCTGTTGGGCCTCATTTTATTTCTGTCCCAGCCTACAAGTTTAAGTATGTACAGAGTTAAAGGACCCCTTTCATTAGCTCCTCTGACATAGTAGTTGTCCAAATCCCCACAAATCCCAGTGGCTTAACTGGTCTCAGTCTTTCAGTACTTACCTCAATACACATCCTACCCCCAAATGGCATATATTCATAAAATCTGATGAGAAATGGTATTTAAACAAAAACAAAAACAAACCCCCAAACAAACAAAAAGAACCCAAAAAACCCCCAAAAACCCAAATCCACAACAAAAAACCTCAGTTCTGGAAGGGCAGACATCTCCCTATCTGTTGTGTTATGATTATAGCTCCTTTAGATCTGTGTGTTTCACAAAATTAACATTTTGCTCTGCATGATAACCTTCTATGGTAAGTTTTGCTAATACTGAACAGGAGAAACACATCCCACTATCCTGATATAAAATGACCCTGTCAATGATAATCTGTTACAAGTCACTTACCTGAAGGGTAAAATATCTAAGATGTAAGCATTTTTCTTGCAGGAAGCCTTCTAAAAAAATGATGTGTCAGAAATTTGCCTAATTCCTTTCACACACTATAAGGAAATGAGTTGGTTATTAATTTTTGCTGGCACACTCCCTTTTTGTGAATGTTAACACTGGGATATACAGTTCTCTGCATTGGTTGCTGAAAGAGGGAAAGTAGCTGTCCTTGCCTACTGCTCTTTTCCCCCTTTCTTGGAGAATGATCTACCATTTGTAGAACAGACATATTTATGCATCCTTGAAGGAAGGTGGGCAGGAAAGAAAGAACCTCCAAATTATGTGCATGTGTCATCACTGGAAAAATACCTTTTTAATAAAGAGACTCTCTATTGTCATTTAAAACTATAACCTTCAACTTGGATTTACATCTTCAGGACAGCAAGGGATGCATTAAATATGTTACCACTAAAATACAGAGCACTAGTGAGGTTGTCAAATGTACTGAAACTCAGTTTGGAGTCATGGGACTTTAATACAAGAAAGATATTTTTACCCTTTATGGGGAATAGAGATTGGAAAATTTTTCATATTTTTAAAAAAATTAGGCCAGTAGGAGAAATGTCCCTTAATTATAGCGACATAATATCTAATGGGTCTACTAAATCCCCTCTGGTTTCAAAAATATAAATCACTTCTTAGGCTGAGCTAGCAGGACAAACTAATTACTCTGCTCTCTCAGTTTTCAGCACAACCTGCTGAGAAACTCTCACAGAACTGGATCTTGTATCAGTTACACAGTTATAGTTTACACAAGCAATATCTTTCCCAATTCTCCAATACTCATAAACTTTACTTTTTTAATATACTATTCAACCTTCTGAAAGTCAACAGTGAGATTCTGAAGGTGACATATAAATAATTGGCTAATCTCACTTGCTTTCACCATATTTTTCTACTTTTTTTTGTATCTGATCTTGTCTTCCTCATTCTCATCACCTGATCTCGGACGCACCTTGGCCCTGGTGTGAGCTGCAGGTCACCCCTTCATCCTGCCTGCACTACCCAGGGCAAAGCACTGTTTATAAAGCACCAGAGAAGCTCACGGTGTGCAGGATGGCAGGCAGGCCCATCCAGCCCAAGTGTGCATCCTTGATGAAGCAGGAGTGGGAGCAGAGCTGCCTGGCTTGGCTGTATTGGTGGCATCCAGATGGCAGATTTTGCCAGATTGGCCTCTCACTCCTGATATAAGCAGTTATCAGAGACTGGTCTCTGTTTCAACACAGATTGAAGGCTTAGGAGTTAAATTGTTGTGATTCTCTGCACAAA
>WEKY01004234.1:116841-160644 GCA_013390045.1 Picathartes gymnocephalus | reverse complement strand
AATGATCCTATGATTCTATGATTTATATTAGCAACTGAGATTATAAAAGGGTTGTCAAAAACCAAGCTCCAGACTCTGTATCTCCTTAACAGAATAACATCAGAAATCGTAATGGAATTGGGAAATGCTTTGAATTTAATTCTTTAGAGAGGAATCTAGTGATATTCCTTCAGGCAGTTCGTAAGAGAGGCTGCTAAGAAAAGAATAACGGAGTGATTTACATTATCACCAAATTCAATCTTGAAGCCAGTAATTTTGGTGTCAACCTACAATTATAGACAATCACTTCCACTTGGCTGGTTGTTCCAGTCTGCTACTGTTTACAGTGAGTACTTACTTAATGCTCAGCATTGTGCTAAGCTAGTTCTGCTTTTGTTGCAATTAATCAGCTATGTTATATTTTCTTCATGATGTGGAGTTGCTTCTGTGAAAAGTTATAGGCAGATGAAAGTGTTTACGGATAAAAGAAGAAAGTGCCTTTTTCAGTTCTTTTCCTACTCTCCACTGCTCAGTAGCCCCACAGAGACTGTGAGTATCAGCTTGTCATCTGGGAAGATTAAAAGGGCTTCTTAATCTAGGTGTGACAGCCATGGAAAACCCTGTCAGCATTGTTCCACCTGGCTTGGAAAT
The DNA here is from genome assembly GCA_013390045.1 of Picathartes gymnocephalus. Taxonomy (NCBI): domain Eukaryota; kingdom Metazoa; phylum Chordata; class Aves; order Passeriformes; family Picathartidae; genus Picathartes; species Picathartes gymnocephalus. The sequence goes on along the minus strand of WEKY01004234.1, from coordinate 160,014 downwards.
GTCTGAAAGAATTTTTGAGAAACACTGCCACAGGGCTGGAATCCCCAAGCCACCTTTTACAGGGATTTCCAGGCAGTGCAGGTGCTGGAATGTGCAGCAGAAGAAGCTCCTGCATCCACTGTGGCTGGTGGAAACCACTGCCCTCCTGACAGGACAGACCCTTGGAGGAGAGGGAAAGGACACGGCACATGCCGGATTTCAGGCTGCAGAGAGCATGCTATGGGATCAATCCTTCTGTTTCTCTGTATAAGCATCAGATTTGTCAGTGGATCTTTTAAAATGCTCTTTTACCAAAGGTAATTAATTGAGTTTGAATATTACCAAGCTGCAAAATTAAGTTTCTTTCATTCTTGGCAAAAGGCTGAACCAGTTTAAACTGGTTTGCAGGTAGCCTTAGAGCATGGAGATGTGACTGAATTCCCCTGGCCTTAAGAAAGCTTTCTCACTTCCTCCTTTTGGTGCTCAGAAAAACCAACAGCAAAACTTAATGGATTGCTGATGGTCCCAGTTGTTCATAGATTTGTTTGATTGCTTGCTTTGCTAGGAACACACCAAGGTTTAATGCAACAGCAGCACTCTTGCATCCTGCAAAAGTCCCAAGCAGACATGTGAGCCTGGGGCTCCCCATGACCAGAGCCAAGGTGCCACTGCTCTCCTCAGCCACAGAGTGATAATGCTGACATTGATGTCATACCAGCAGTGTCATTGATGATCATGCTAGGACTGACATGAGACCAAGAAAATCTTAAGCACCCTGTACTGGTGAACTGAAAAATTTCAGCTGCTTTCATGAGAATCATTTCATTGCATCTAAAAAGTCCTAGAGCGGTTTCAGTCTTCCTTTAGTTGTACATTTTGGAGAAGCAAGAAAATAAAGAGATGCAGGTTTTAGGCTTTTCAGTGAAACAGTTTACAGACAATATTGAAGTTTTTGATAATTACTAAGAGTTCTGTGTGACACTTTTGATCCTTTTGTTTTCATAAGGATTTCTAGCTTTCTCAGGAACAGATCTTTGTGAATTCTTGCTGTTATAATTTCGTGTTAAAAAAAGTCTAACCTTTTGCATAAGTTTTCTGTAAATGCTTCTCATTAGGCAAAACATTGTGTTTGAATCATTTAACCCATCTACTTGTGTGATATGGCAGCCACTTCATTAAACATCTAGATGAGGATAAACAGAAAGCAAGCTGTCTTGCAAAACCAAGCTTTTGTGTTACGTGTTAAACTTATTAGTCATTCCAGTTTTCCATATTAAAAGATGATTAGTGCTCATAGCACAAAAATTATAGCATATAAAAAACTGAAAATGTTTTTATAGCAGGCACATACCGGGATACACACACTTAATTCTCACACAATGACTAAACACCCGTTATATATCAGCTGAGATTTTCACATAATTTTCTTTCTCTTATATAAAATCTCATCTTTCTTACCCAAATCTGCAACTCATAAGTTATGCAGTGTAGCACTATGAAAATGAGACCATACAGCATAAATTTAGGCTGAAGAAGTAAAATCTTGTAGTCAAAGAACAGCACTCCTTCAAGAGCTATACCCACCTAGAAATTTGGGAGAGGGAGAGCATAGGGGAGAGTCTGTGGGGACCTTTGCATTTATGTCACTGTTGGGAAGGATGAGGTCAGCACACTCCAAGTAGCAGCTCCTCAGAAGTGCAGGAGTTTCCTGTCTTTTACTGCCAGATTTGGATGTCTGCAATGTTTTGGTTTCCACAATCACTGTGCCTGATCGGGCCACAACTCCTTGCAGAGAGATGTGTTGCTGTCTCTGAGAATACTTCTACTCTCAGTCTTGGTGTTCTTTATTTTAGCCCACAAACCTTATGAGTCTTTGACTGCCTTGTGACAAAGGGGTGAAGACAATTTTAGGTCGAGGGAATTCAGCCTTTGAGACAGAAAGTAATCTGGAAAACAGGTGAAGTGAGTGTATTGCAACTAATCCACCCTGAAGCTAAGAGGATATGATTTTAAAATTCTTGTGTGTCACTTATACCTTGCCCACCCCTGCAGCCACCTCTGAACCCCTTTGTGGTGTGATGCGCACCATGCTGGAGGCCCTTCATGCCTTGTGTAGTATTTCAAAGCTGAACAGACATTCCAGCTCACCCTGTGATAGCAACACAAGGCTCTTCCTTACTTTGCATTCAAGGTTGTTGTGTGAGTGTACATATATCTGCAAAAGGAGCTCTGAGGGTGATCTTGATGGCCTTGCTTTTGGCCAGGATGCATTTTTGCATAGCTGTTACTTAGATATGCACTCTCAGGTATTGATGAGTTGTTATTTGCTAGAAGTGCTTGCTGGTTTAGTGAGCACTTTTACGTTGATCCTGATCATGTCACCATTGAAAAGTTGTTCCCGTGTGGGTGAATGGTATTCTGTGAGTATCTGGGGTTTGATAAAAAGCAAGTGCTGCTATGGTGAAGGGTGAGAGAATCCAGTCCCCCAGGACTGGGGCGTTACTGGGGAGATGTGAAGCACTGAAGATAAAAGGAGCTCACTGTATTATAACATTTTAAATAAAGGTTATCTTTATTCTTCACCCATGCAGACCCTGTCCAGGCTGTTGTGTTACTGCTGTTTAATTCCAGGAAAAAATTCTTCACTCTTGTATTTCTTCTGCTGTGTTTTCTTGGGTTTTGGAGACTGTTTTGTTTGGGGTTTTTTTTTGAATGGGAAGAAGGAAGTGGCATTAGGGAGAGATAAAGAAAGCCTGTTAGGTGTGTTATTGTATTATTAAAATAGAAACACCCGCTAAATGCCTTCCTTTCCTGGAAGCTGAGGTTTTTTTCTATCTTTGCCACAGAAAAAGCAAACAGTTCACAACTCTTCCTAAACACAGGCCTGACTTGTACTGGATGCTTCATTTCAGGGCTTCATCTAATCAGTACATGGAATAACAGGAAGCCTGAAAAATCATCTCCCAGAACAGTATCAAATTATCATTCTTTTTATCCTTGCAGTGCCATTCAACTTTTCAGTGCAGTTCCACTATCTAGGCTTTTTTTTGCTGCAAATGTAGGCAGCTGTTGGCTTATGATACCAGAGTGTAGCCAAAATTATCAGTTTGGTTGTTTGATAAGAACTGGTATTCATCCTCAACTTTTTAAAAGGCATAAAGATGTATAGTGTAGTGCAAAAAATAAAGGTATCTCCCCTAATTAATAGGACTTACACTAAAGATCAGAAACCTTAACTAGTTTGGGTGAATTTCTGTAGCCAGGCTTTTGAACATGTGCTTTTACAACAAAATTGCCATAAATGTCGTGGTCCAGCAAGCAGTGGGTCTTGTCACCCTCTGATTTAAAAGCAAAAGTAGCAGATGTGACACAATTAACTGTAGGAAATATAGTGTCACTGAATGTATTATATATTAAATGTTGGGTTATCTTGTTATTTGAGTCCTTCCTTCTTTGGCAGGAAGGTGTGCCAGAAGCATGAGTGTGTTCAGCTGAATAAAATTTGCTTTTAATAAGCTTTAAATTCTTTTGAAATTAGACATAGCCACACTTCAGGTGGAAACTTTCATTCTTATTTGGATTACCTGCCCTCCAGTTAAACAGTGAGTTAGATATTTTTTGCCAAGCAAAGCAAAAAGCCTTTTGGGTATTGTAAAGGCAGAGCACATAGACCCTTTGGGTGGGTTCTGAAATTTTTATGTGTGCAGAGTTGTAAATGATGCACAGTATACTAATGAATGGCACCCAGGTAGGTTGAGTGGCAGATGGAGCTCTTTACATTATTGGCCAATGGAGCAGCATTTCCATAAGATAAATGGGGCTAATAAAGCACAAAGCCTTGTAGCTATGCAGTGACTTGTGTTTGCTTACAGTGTCAGCAAGAATTTTACAGTGTTAAAGATTACCTAAACGTGATCAAATTCAAAACTGTGGCTGGATGAAAGCATGGGAGTAGATTAACTTGTTAAAACAGCCTCTGAAAAAATGATCATATGGTAGTTCTCAGTCATGGTAACGTGCGACCTTAAGTGTTACAGAAGTTGAACATTTGTCCTTTTTCATATGCAAGTTTAACAAGATAGGACAATTGTTCACTCCTATTTTTCCCTTCATTCATATAAAAACTAAATATAAAATAATAAATTTTAAGAAAAGATCATTCATTTTTGCCAGTGTAGAAAACTCTGTAATCTGTCTTTAATGTCACATAGCCATCATTATAATTTATTGTGAGGGATAAAATAGCTTACATTGACTTGGCTGGCAACAGACGTGATAGTTCTAGAGACAACTGAGAAGATTGTAACAGAAATGAGTAAATAATGAATTTCCTCTTCATTCTTCAGTTTATATTTTATTACAGAACCTATTTTTTCTCCATTTTACTAAACAGATGTGATAAATTACTATAAGAACATGCCTGTATTTTTATTTAATTTTAAAAAAGAAATAACTTTCCTGTGTTAGCCATGAAGTATTACTTTTTAGAAACTTGGCACCTTCTTAGTCTCTTACAAGTAAAACTCATTCGTTCTACTTTTGTTCTACCTTACAAATAGAATAAGACAAGTCAATATTTAGGTGAAGTAGCCCAAAGAAATGCAAATGTAGTGTTGAATAGCATTGCCTGGCATTTTCTTATTTAGGGTGACTACCAAACATCCAGTCACACTGTTTGGGAATTCTCTACCAACAACCTCAGTGTCCTTCTTCAAATTTGTCATGATGTTCCACTTGTGTTGTGATAATGTGGAAATTTCATTTTGTTCTGTGTTTGCTCCCATTGCTCCTGACTTTTCTCCATGGCTGTGTATCCATGTTCTTGTCTGTGGTCTTTTAGTAGCAGAAGAAAGTAGATTATATATATTTCTTTTTTTTTTGAAAAGGCGTTTTCATCCATCTAATATTTATTGGTGAGCCATAATTAAGGATTTTGGATTGCTTTGAAGATACAAAAGCTATTTTCTGTACAGAAAAATGCTGTATATATTATGACAGCAGGATTTTTGTAACTTCCCTGAGGTGGCTATAGTGAGGCCATGGGATGCTTATTTTCATTTTTGGTCATGGGCAACACTTGCTGAAATCCAAGCTTTCCTCTCTTGCTGCTCTTTCTAACTCGTCAGCATCATGTACACTAACCCTCACTAAATCCCTCAGGGGCTGAGAACATCTTTGCCAGTCTCAAGGATTACTCTCCTTCTCAAGTCTGGAGCTATAGCATTCAGGATCATCAGATAAGCAGTTATTTTGATATTGGTTTTGCATAATTTTAATGATGAAATGTTAATTGGTCACAGTTAATTCTTTCCATCATGACAAATTATTGCCTCCAGCAGAGCTGGTCTTATGAGTATAGAAAGCAGAGGATCCGTTCTGATACTATTTGGGATAGTTAGGTGGCCTGTCAGTTTTGTTTGGTTATCACAGCAGCCACTAAGAAGCAAATATTAAATGTCAGAAGATAACAACCCCCAAAATGCCATGTGAAGCAAATGCTTTTTACATGAAAACCCTTTTCTCTGTCTGAAAGCAATGTTGACATACACACAGTATCTGAATATTCATCTTGCATCTGATTACATCAGATAGTTAACAGGATTAGAATCCTCCCCTGTAACTTTTTGCGAATCAAATCCAGGCCAGCGTCCAGTCTGATGGGATTGGATGGCAATAGGATACCTTGTATACAGAGCTGATTACTCGTGAGAGTGCGTGCTTAGGATAATGAACCTGTTTCAGGGTTTAATTAAACGGAGTGTGCAAGGGAGTGCAGCTTCCTTTCCCTTGCTAAAGTGGGGCGAGATCTTCCCTCTTTTGTTCTGAACGTGTGCACAGCTTGTTTCTGTTCCTGTTTTCTTCCTCCTCTCCCTGCTAGTGCAGTTTTACCTCTTCTGAAGCAGTCCCTGCCCCTGGGAGGATTGGCTGTCCTGGCTCTGAGCCCTTTCTGCGGGGGGATATCATTAACTAACGAGTGCTGACATGGGGAAAGTGGAAAGAACTCCAAGTTCCCAGCTTTGAGACGCTGGGGAGCCCTCAGTGTCCTTGGCTGGGCTGAAGCACAGGCAGGGCCTGCAGACAAGCCTCAGGCAGCTCAGGGGCAGGTGGGAAGGAGCAGGGGAATGGACTGTAGGAGCTGTGGTGCTGTGTGCTATTTCACCATGGAATGTGGCATAAAAACCTCGGGAAGGCTGACCTTGTGTCCAAGTCTAGCAGCCTGGTACTGGCGTGCGCTTCAGTTAATTGTTTTTAGAGCTTGTAATTATGCTGCTTACCAACATAATGCCATTACTGTGTCAGTGAAACTTCAGCACAAGCAGGACTTAAGGATCCATGTCTGCTCACAAAGCCCCACCAAATTAAAAAAATATTAGTAATAGGTTTATTGTCTAGGAGATTTCCCTGAGGAAAGGCTGCTGTGCTTCTACACCATTTCTTTTCCCTAACACCATAAACACTTGGTGACTGAATGTACCTTATACTTATTCATAATAGATTTGTGTCACCACAGATAAGACGTGTACATATCTGCTTCATTTACAAGTCTTCAGTAGAGCATGGATCTCATTTGGAAAAGGATAATACCCTCGAGGAAGGGAGGACGGGGAGTCTGCATACCTTATACTGCCCTCATTATGGAGCAGCCCTTTGCTCCGCTTTGCCAACCATGTTTCACTTTTCACTGAAGTCCTGACCCTCAGAGCCCCTGGCCAGGCCCTGTGAGGGGATCTTTCCATCAGGTACCATTGCAACATCAGGGGCCTTGAAAGCCACAGCAAGAGTGGTGCAGGTTTCTGGCAGTGGGAGGTCATTTCTCCACACCTTCCAGCTCTTTATGGGCAGCAGGGCAAAGGTAATGGCCTTGCTTTTGATGGAGTGAGATTTTTGGCACATTCTTTTGATGGTCAAGTAGAGTACATCAATTTTTTAACCACTTGTAATACTGCTTCATCAACAGTATTTCACTACACTATCTATGCTCTGTATTTGAGTATTTTACCTGCTAATTATAGTATTCCAATATCTAATATACATGAACATACTATAATGAGTATTAAAACAGAATAAAAATTATAAACCCGGGACCAGCTCCCAAAACTTATTTCATATATTCAATTAAAACTGTTAATTCTCTTTTCTTTTCAACTGAACAAATGTATATAACTTATACAGAGCCATGACATGACTTTGAGGTGTTTTTCTTCAGAGAGCCAGAGCAACCTTATAATTATAACCAGATCACTTAGTATGAACTGTGATAATAGCTTTAATAGTGTTGCCTTTGATACCTTTGTGCTATTCATCGTAGATGAGCACTTAATTCCTCGAATCTTCCACTAGTAACTTCAAGTGTTTTTTTTTGTTTTTTAAGGAGAAGTCCTACACAGTTACTTGCTGTACAATAAGCATTTTACTATCTCCAGGCAGTTTTATTACCCCACTGTGTTTTCCGTACAGAGCCATGACCCTGTACTGGGATAGAAGCCAAAGGATGAGCAGCATGAGATATTATAATTTGGTTTTATTTGAGACCCTTTTAACAATATAATAATTTATGATAGCTAAGCTTTCCTTTGGGAAAACGTGTAGGAAACAATTTTATCTTTAACTCACTTTCAAAAACACTGGTTTGGACAAATAATTTTTTCTTAAGAGGTATGTTTGTAGGGAGCATAGCTAATTAATCTAAATATCCTTGGGTTTGTGGCATTTAGGTATAAATGAAGTTATATATCTCCTAGAAGGGATGTTGAGTGCTTTGTTTAGAAAAATGTTGGAGTCAGCACTGTTCTCTGACACGGTGTCTCGGTGCATCTGCAATATTCACATACCCAGAACCTATTTTACTGAATCTAATTGATTCACACATTCCTCCCTGAAATTATTTAATATCTCATGTTCACAAAGATAGCAACTTTTACAGATCATTTCATTTAAAATGTAGGATTCTAGTTTATACTTGATAAGCCACAATGCTGGGAAGTGCTGCATTTTCATGAATAATAGCTGGAGTACCTGAAACAGTTTTTTGAACAGCTTTCTTTTTTCTTTTTTACAAGTTTAATTGGAGCAATCTAAGGCATGCCAATACCATGAAAATTATATTTTGTGGCATTCAGCTTTCAAGAGGGAGCTTTTAATTCATTTTAAACCAGGACTCTGCCCTGCTGATGGGTTGCAAAATTGGTGTCTGCTGTACCTACAGATCGTTCCAGCTTTTCTGTTCTCTATATAGAAGATAAAGTGAAGCTTGGAACAAATCATCCAGCTTCAGCATGCACTGGGCTCTCTGTGCCACACTACTTCTAAATAAAGATAGGCATTCCTGGTCTGTTCACAATTGAGTTTCAAATTGGATTTCAAATTGTTGCTCCCTTCCACAAGGGAGCGTCAACAGGTCTTGGTTTCTCTCTTTAAACAGAAGTTTTAGGCAATTGTAATTAAGAAATGGCCTTAGCTATACCTGTCTTCTTTGAAGAACCATCTCTATTAATTTGTGGTTTCTGAATTTGTAAATAGTTTGTATTTTAGCTGATTTAACATCATTTTTATAATCTTGTTGGTCATCCAGAGGGCTATTTCTTCAATATTGGAGTTAAATAGTTTTCAATAGTCCAACAGATGATGTTTTTACCTGTTGGAATCCTCTTGAAAAGCAGTACTGTCATATTTGAATGACTCTGCTTGGAGATTTCTGGCAAATGCTGTTTTATGGCTGAAATAACCGGTGAAGTGTAGTTTTTGGCCACAAACCTTTTTTATGGATGTGTTCAGGTCAGCATTGGTTCCAGTTCCACTGTTATCTTCTGTTATGACCTGAAGTAAAGGAGATTGACATTTGCTTTACTTTAAAAAAATGTATGCCATAGCAGTGCTTCCAGAGCAAGCATTTATTAAGCTACTCTTATACTCAATTATTCTTATTAAATATTAACCAAAGTTATTTTTAATGTCCTGAGATCTATGTTGTGTGTTCTATGGCATAAATCTATTATCTGTCTGTAGGGAGGTAATGAGAAAGATATGGTAAAAATCAGATGTGCTATTCATATAATTATGTAATTATGTTGTGAGCATTTATATCCCTGGAGTTGCATGTACCACAGGGAAAATTTCTTTTTTTCTGTAGACTGTGGGTGTGGAAGAGTAAACAAAACCACCTAAAAATTGACACAGCTTGCCAAAAAGGGAGATGGATTAGTCTCAGAGGAGCATAAGGAACAGGAAAACTGAAAGAGGTCACTGAAGAGAAGGTTGATCTGAACCTGTCTGGTGTTTTTCCTTGTAAGGCCAGATATTCTCTATATGGTGCCTTAGCATTTGTTCTGTCAGTGAACAACACGTGTCACAAAAATCTTAATGGAAAACTTGAGCTGCCTTGCAGCACTTGAGAACTGACTTCCCTGCATCCTCGTGCCTTTCTGGGGTGCCCAAATAGGCAAAGATTTCATATGGAAACACTTAAAATTTCTGAAGTAAGGGTGCTTAACACTGGCCCTGAGGTGCACATAGAAATCTATGTGTGAGTGCTCCAGCTTATGCTACATCCTGCTACCTTACCTGCACAGAAAAAAAAATCACAGTTATAGGCATGAGGAAGCAAAATTGGCCAGTTTTATTGTACAGCTTGCTTATTTCAGTTGTGCTTAAAAATCAGCTGGGATCCTTCAGACTGGAAACATTGTGAACTCAAAGCAGCCGAGAGCTCCTGAGCTGAAGTTTCACGTTAATGGAGAAAAAGCAGACAAATGTGGGAACTGCTCCTTTTCCTTCTGCTGAGTTTTGAACACAAGTTTATGGAGCTCATCCTCAGCTGCTCTATTCTGTTATTACTGCGATGATGTGAATGAAATGATGGCAATTTTTATCAGTGCCAATGTGCCCCCATGTTTACTGGAATTTTCTTTTCTCTAGCAGAAGTACAGCTGAAAGAAAATTTCAGCCACAGAAGAAAAACTTATCCACATATTGGAAATGGAGCATATTAATTGGATATGTACGAAATGAAAATTGCCTTGCAGAGAAACAGAAATCAAACCTACTATTTCCCAAGTATTAATTTCATCTGTTATTTTATTTCGTCTGCAGTGATAGGGAATGTCTTTTTTGCATTTAAAAAGCCAGAATCACTCTGGAGTTTCCAAATGAAAACATGCCTATCTTTTAATGTGGGTTGTTAAACTGAGACCTGAATGGCCTATTTATTTGCTTTGTTTGAGTGGAGACTGGATCTAATCTGTATGTACACCAAGGGCTCTTCCTCCTTCAATTTCTCTGAAAAACTGCAATTAAATTTTAGACATAATAGGATTAAAGCATTATATTGCATATGACATGACATTTGTGAGCAGAATTATTGGCTTTTATATTCTCACTGATATTTTTCTTGAATATAGAGATAAAAAAGATGACCTAATTCATCTTGTATATCTCTTTCAGGACCATCCCTCTGTTTTACGCTACTTATGCTTTTTCCAGTTTCATTTTAAGTCTGCCATTTCCTTGGAAGATTATTTTACAGCATATTAGACCTCACTGTTAGGTGGGGTTTTTTTTTCTTTCTAGTATACGGTTTTCTTATATCTTTAAAATACGGAAGGCAGCAATTTTTTAATCTATTTTGAGCACATGGAGCACAGTAAAAGTTGTAGTGAGGCACAATTCCAACAAAAATCAAACATAAAAATAAGTTTATTTAGAGATAATATATTAATTAGCTTTGATTTTAGGGTAAATGAGTACTAAATACCTGGGGAAATGGTTGTGTTCTAGAACTTATTTTTTTCTATATTTCTCTTGCCAGTTTGCCTCCTGTACTGTGTTAGGGAAACTAAGGGCCACTTTCCTTCATTTGGAAAATTTGCTAACTTATTAATTTTTAAATATTTTTAGCCCCACATGTCTGTGTGCAGGGCATCTGTGGGGCAGTAAAAATGCAATAGATTTGGGGCTAACATGCCAGGACTGCTTCCTTTTTACGCAGCCAGGATGTGCAAGTGCTGAGCCAACATGCCAACACTCCTCTGATCAACGGGGAGGACAGAACAAAAATCTGTTGATTAAACAGGCTGGCTGTGAGATGAGATTGCAGATGCACAAATAAAACGATTGCATGAAGGATTTGTGTGGCCTGGTGTTAGGGATGGAGTTTTTTCCCCCCTTCCAAGTAGGAAGGTGTGGCTGGTGCTCTCCTCTCCCAGACCTGCAGAGGTGAACGTGAGTGGCTTTAGGGTGGCACAGGGAGGCTTCCCCCCCAGCCTTAGCCAGGGCTCCAAGCACTGCCTTGGCACCAAAATCCTGCACATTTATCCTGCAGTTTCCATTTTGGAAGAGACCAGTGTCAAAGGAGTCCATTTGGCCAAAGGCTCAGGAAGAAGGGACTTCCAAAAGACATCCCAGGTGAGGAGCAGCAAAGTGAGATCCCACACCCACCCCGTGAATCCCGTAATGAGCTGGCAGAGCTGAAGGTCCCCGTGACACCAATCACAGAGCCTGGAAAGAGCCAGGAGCACCTCTTTTGGGAACAAGAAGTACATCTTGTGAAAACGACAGGATTAGCCAGTATTTATGTACTTTAATCGTGTTCCAAATACCCGTTTTCAAAGAGGCACCTTCAGATTTACCTTCCTGACAGAAAAGTTATGGCCCGTGCCATGTCCCAGGGATGAAACTATAGGTAGATTTTCCACTGGTTGACAAATGAAAGTGATTTAAACCCCTGGGTTTAAGTTGAAAATATCAAGTTGAAAATAAGCAAAACATATTCACTTGTAAATATCTAGTTCTTTTTTTTACAGAAAGACTTGCCAATAACTAGAACAACAAAAAAGAGATTTTCAAAGCCCATATGTTTTATTAAATATGGAGTTGGTTTTGCTTAAGCAGAAATACATACCACATGCTCATACACATACTCATCTACCTGTATGTAACTTACACGTGCAATTGCTCAGAATATGAATTTCACAGTCTTAACACAATTTCTATTATTTTTCTTTTAGGGTGTTAAAAATTATGAATAATGTGATTTAAATCAGTAGATTAACTTCCTGCTCTAGTTCTGTCATGTCATGTGTGAGTAGGACTTTAGTTGTGATGATAACATATAAAATATAATTTTAATTACTTACATAAAACTGTCCTGAGAGTGCTAAGATGCATTAAGAATCAATAAAAGTAAGATTATCCAAAATTTATTTTGGGCTACGTACCTATTAGAAAGGAAGAAAATTTCCATCAGTTTTGATGGTAATTAGGGTTTTTTTGGTCATCATTTGACAGAATTTCCATGATTTTCTGATATCAGAAAATGGCCATGCATGCATAGCACAGTTGTCAGAAGAGCCAAATTAGATTAAAGAGGTAGGAAATGAATTATGCAAAGGCTGAACACCTCATGAGTACAGAGGGAACTCGACCTAACTGGTTGATATTCTGGAACCACTTCTTCCAAATTTTTGAATTAATAGATGACATATTTTCCTCCTAATTTCTTGTCATAAACTGAAAGAGGAAGCCTGCTGGCCTTTCAGCTCATAGCCATTTCTCCAACATTCAAGGAATTAATCTGGATGAGAAGATATTCTTCAGCTCATTAAGATTTGTGAGGCACTACTGGTTCAGTATAGTTTTAAATGAACATTTAAAGGATTTTAATAGGTTATCAGACATTTATATTTTAACATTATATTTTAGCTTGGCTAATCATAGTATCACATAGAAATTTAGATGTGATAATTTTTAAAACAGAACTGCTTGTAGCCTAAATTAAGTAGCATTGATTCAAAATTGATTTTCACTTCTTGATGTACAAATACTGGTAAAAGTGAATTGGGAAAGGAAATAACATCTAAACTCTGCAGTGCAATCCTCCAATCCATATCTGCATAGTGCATATATAATTCTGTTTAATGCAAGTTCATAATATAAGTACCTCCTCATTACAGTGATACACGTGGTAATGAAGCATTGCATGTTGTAATGCAAACTTCCCTCCAGGGACACGAGGCTCATTTTGGAGTCTCGTATCACACCACTTCTCCAGGCTGAAAGCTCTGCAGAGGTGAGATGGTTGTGCTATTCCCTGGCCTCCTATAAACTATTCCAAGAGATCAGCTGACTTTGATGTTGCAGAATTGAGTGGAGAAGCAAGGAGGTGATATTCATACTAGTGATACCCTGTCTGCATTTCACATTTGGGTCACTGATTAAGTGGATTTGTTCGTTGGCTCACAAAGGTGTTTCGTGTTCCAGGTGGGTGGTGGTGGAACGTGTGAGTTAATCTCCTAGAAGTGCAGGTAAGCAATCCCATAATTTGTGTACTTTACAATGATCCAGCTGAGAAACTCATCCAGGAACATAAAAGAGCCCTGATGAGAAAAAGATAAGCAACATATGTAAGTACAATCTTAGAACAGAGCCTTTAGCATTAATAGAATATTTTGTAGGAATCTCATTAGGCTGTAACTAGAATTTACATACTGAACAATACTGTGCTAAATCTTCCCTTAAGGGGCAAAAATGAAATGTAAACCTGGTTTCTTACAGCCTTAAGATATTAAATGAAAATAATTTTCTTCATCTTAGACAGCCTTGCCTTTCCTTCCTCTGCTGCCTTAGCTCTGTGTTTCTGGTGCGTTGAACCCACAGTCTTTTGACCACATTTAAACCAGTCCTCTGTGATGCAACGTATACAAATCTGTCCAGTCTTCATTTGCTGTCATCCAAGAAGTGCTACTCTCCCTTTCTGTGGGAAATGTTTTTTGCCAGCCATTAAGTCCTCACTGATTTTCTGTCACTGGAAACCACTATATACTATGTAGTTCTGGAAAATGAAGAGCTCTGCAACAAGGTGGTAATAAAAAAGATTTTAAATAATAATTATAAAAGGAGGTTTTTTAAGGAGCATAACTGAAATTATGAAACACACACATACTGCCTATGGGTTTCAGCGAACAGGAAATCAATTCCATAGTTACATTTCCGGGGTTTGCAGCAGTCTTTTGCACTACACCCATTGAATGCTCCATTTCTTTCAACTATCAAGGTTACTGAACTTCAGATACACTTTTCCTACTGTGTTTACAAATCAATTAAGTCAAAAGAACAAAACTTTTTTTCCATGCTAGAGAAGTAATGCTCATTAAATTTTGGTTAAGGTGCAAAGACAATTACTTCTAAAAATGGATGAAATTAATTGCACTCTTGCTTTCTTTTGATGTTGTGCAGCTTACATTATGCTTGTTGGTTTTCTTCCCCCTCTCTTGAATGTGTCAGTATTCCAGAGATGGACATGGTTTAGTGATTAAAACAATATTTTTTGGAATAAATTTCAGTATGCCCTGTCTGCTCTATACATAATAAGACTGCATAAAAGAGTTACCTGGGGTTTGATGAACCCTTGCTTGCTAACCATCATCACTGTGGCATTCAGCCTAGTATTATGCAGTGTGGTCACTCTAATCCTAACACTGAGTTTTCTGTGATACTCTTTTGGGGTTTTTTGAACCTGTGATTTTGGATACCTGATTATTTATCCCTGACTAATGCTGTACTCAAGCCAAACTGGTCTTTTGTTCAGCTTATTTGGATGCAAGCAGGTGCTGAGGGTTGGGCTCTGGGCAGCCCTGTGTCTTGGCAGAGGGGAAGGATGGAGATTTTGGTAGTATTCCTGCAAAATGGGGTCAGGCAGCAAAGCCCAGATGACCAGTGTCGATCTCTTGTTTGGTGCAGTGTGAGATCTGGAGACAGCTGATCCATGGTCACCCATCTGCCAGGGACTGGGAGTTAGAGGAGATGGCCTGAGAATCCAGCCTGCTTTGACCTCCTCAGACCTGTCTGTCATGAGTCAGTCTTAGCACAGCTTTTAAATCTTAGTTTCTCTCACTCTGTAGGCACTAATACCCCTTATTTTTCAGGAAAAATAGTGAGGATTAATTAGCGCTTTTGAATTTATGGTATTCATGTTAGGTACTAATTAGCGTTGTAGATACAACACACTCGCTTTGGTACCAAGTTTTGCAGAAGTGACATCCATAAGTGCTGCTTGTTTAAACTTTTTTAGCTCCCAGTTGATGGCTGTTTCTTCAGAAATGCATAACGACCTAGCAAGTGCCTTTTTGAAAGAGCACATTTCTGTTGTTGTTACATGCTGGTTTAATATGAATATCTTTTGAAAACAAAAACACTCTTCTCACTAATTTTTTCCCTGCGGTCAAAGTGTGGGGAAGTGGATACTTCTTGATTTAGCATGTAATTATTAAAAATCAAGGCAATGTGCTTTTTAATTACACACAAGAAGAGGAGTAATATCACAAAACCTACTGCTAAGAAGATAAACATTTTTCTGAGAGTGGCTGTCTATTGGAATGTTCCTGCAGTGAACCCCAAGCTTGATGAGCAAGTACCTGTGGTCAGTAGAAATGCTAGCTGAGTACTTAACAGGACTGTGCTTTTGCTTTGCCTGCATGTAGGGAGGATGAAGATTTCTGTGGGTACACTTAGTTATTGAAAAAAGCCCTTGCAGATTGTTTCTTTCCTCTCTATGCAGTTGGGGATAGAAGCAGGAATAGGAACCTCAGTGGGTGTTGAGTGGGGAGGAGGGAGGCTTGGGGCTGCCTGAAGAACATTTTGCATCTTGAGATGCTCAGAGAGGTTTGAGGACCATGGTTGTCAGGACCACTTTTGAACCAGAGAAGAGATTTCTAGGAAAAAGAGTAGTGTTTAATTCCTCAGTCTAAGGACAACCTGTCCTCCCCATGATTGGATTTTGGACTCAATAAATTGCTGGGAGGTATTTCATGTGTTTATATTATAACATTCAGCAGTTATGAAACTTTATTTTTTTAAGTTCTGTTTCTTTTCCTCTCATACAATTACATAAAGGAAGGGAAGAGGAAAAACCCCAATGTTTCTCCCAGTGAATTTTACAAGGAAATAAGAATGTTTCACAATTAGGAGATGTTCCTGATGAAGCGCTAATCCAGACCAATGATGAGAATGGAACCTTTCCCATTCATCTCACAAACCCTTAATCTACCCAAAATGTAAAGGTTAATCATTGCAATCCAGTGAAAGATCTTGAACCATACCAGTAACTTTTTCTAAGGAGGGGGAAACCTAGGCAAAAGTGACTGTCCCACAGAGATATGGTTTAGTAGCAACAGAGTAAAGTGATTATAAAATCAGAGAACTCTTGGGTTTGAGCCCAAACATTGTGTTTTAATCTGTATTTGTGGTGAGGAGCTATAGATATAGGGCAAGGGCTGAATTCTCCTAATGCAGCTATTAATCATAGAGCTTCATAGATCACAGTTTTTCTCTATCAAGTGGTTTCTGCAGGCAAGTGTATTAGATGAGGATGAGGCAAATGCCTGTTGATTAAGGGCTGATCTTGGAGTTCAGGTCTTCATCACCATGTTCTTTTGCTGTATGATTGATGAAGCTCAACTATAATTAAATTTAAAGCCATAGATTTGGCAAGGAACAGTATCCATTAACTGGACTGATGTCATTTTATCTCCTGTGATTCATTAACAAGTGTCAGCGTGTGTTTCAGTTTACCTGATGTCCTAGGACACTAAAGGTAATGGTACAGGTCTTGGGACATTAGGTTTGTTTATTTTCCTAATATCAGAGAAGATGTCAGCTTAGGTTTGACTAATTTTTGACTGTTCACAGAAGAGGCATAATGTTCTTAGAAGGTTTAGTATTCTGTTTATGATTGTTTAACATTCAGCATCAATGATTTTATTGCACAGACGCTGACATTTTACTCATTATCACTTTGGTGTTCATGCCAGGTTCTTGCAAGAAGTGTATTTTATGCCAGGTGCCAAATAACCTTTTGTCATCCTGCTGAATGAGGCACTGCTTTTGTCCTACAGTCAAAAATTACATCCAGATCTTATGAAAGTTAAAAAATATCCATCTTCTCTTCTGCCTTCCCCTCTGACACACACACACACAATTTGGCAAGGACTAACAGTACTTCAGAATCCATACGTTCTGCTCAAAGTGAGAAGAGACAGGCCCCTCATTTCTTAAGATCATCTCAGGCCAATAAAAGACCTGTGTAAAGGAATAGATTTTTTTCTGATTTATCCAACACTTGGCTCTAAGGATGACGACCAGACTGTAGAGCCATGAGGGCTACTTAAGTAAAAAATGTGTTAGATTTTGGGACTTGAGGAGGTCCAAGACATGAAATTTTGCCTATAAATAGCTGTGTGCTCTAAACCCACCCCTAAGGCTCCATGTGCCAGGATGTGTAGGATGATTGTTCTGAGTCATGCTTTCAAAAAGAAAAGCCAGCAAAAAGAACATAAGACAAACCTGTAAATCCTTTAATTAATTCAAGAATTATTTATGTTAAATTATCATACATTTGCAGGATTACACATCTGCATTTTTCTTAACACACTCAACTATTTTAAACCTAGCAGCTAATTCCTAATTTGCTTTCATATATTCTTTGTAAAGCCAAAGAAAAGCTTAAGAATTCTTATGTAAATCAGATCATTCCAGTGCAATAATTTTATTACTGCAATCCATTACACAGCACTTTGGTGATAAAAGAGTATATCTTGGAAAAGCAGATCTTGGAATTTGTGAAGTGTTGTGGGAGGGGGCTGTTTAGTTTTAAAGCTGTTTTATTAGCTTCCCTTTCCACTTGGCTTTATTCTAAATAAAATGAAGTGGAAAAAACCTGCCCATGTATAAATCCACATGCTCTTTTTCTCTACTTAATTCAGCCAAAGAAATGACTTAAACACTCTTCTATAGTACTTTACCGCATTCCAAGAAAAAAAATTTTACGATGCAAATACTACCATTTCTTTCTGCAATAAACCTGTCATGGGATTTGAGTTATTCGCTTGCCCTTTCAGGAAAAATAAAATAATAATAATTTTAAAAAATCAGAAGACCTTAACACAGAATGCAGACCTGATTCATTACAAATTCCACATCCCTGTTTCTTAGCAGTTGAGCCAAGTTTAGGAAAACCTCTCATCAAATCAGGGTTTAATCTAAAGTTATGAAGCAAGGGGCTTGGCTTCTGTAACTGGCTTTACTTAGTGGAAATCAAAGGAATTAGATAAAGTAAGTCCAGCTGAGGAGCCGGCCATCCTAGCTGCATTTAACACTTTTGTATTTAAAATTTCCTTCAAAATTTACTCCTTGTTCCTCTTCTTTTTTTTTTTTTTTTTTTTTTTTTTTTTTTTTTTTTTTTTTATTTTTTTTTTNTTTTTTTTTTTTTGGTATATATTTTGCAATTCTTTCAGCAAGGACAGTTTCTCAGTAATGCTAAAACAATTCTAGGTACTGGTTTGGTGATAGCTATCCATAGTCCCTAATTCTGTCCTTCCAAACAGCAATTTTCCCAATATTCCAGTGTGACTGTGGTCACATCTAGTCATTTTCCATGCATGTATGGATCATGTACACAGCACAGTTAATGGAAATATTAACTCCTAGGTAGCAGCTATAATCTACACCTATGGAAGCCTCCTGTTTTACTCAAGGTCCTTGCCCAAGAGTGTCAGAAATTGCTGTGTGGAGGTGACCACAGACCAAAGGATTACCTGAAATCTCTCACGTTCCTGCATGATGGAAAAGGAGCACTGCAATTTCTCTGTCGTGAACTGAGGATCCAGCACCACAAGTTTTAAGCAAATGCATAGAGATGCTGAAGCCAAGGCTTTATTCTTTTTCTTTTCCCCTCTCATTTTCTGTTAATATTTTCTGGAGGGAGTTCTCTTTGCCAGCCCCCATCTCCTTTGATCCCCATGCCCTGAAGGCAGGGGATCTCCCAGCTGTCCCCAGCGTGTCTCCCTCTCTCCCCTGTTCTTCCCAGGGGCTGGCTCATGCCCGCTGCCGATCCCTGGATCCCTGCAGCCCTGTCGGGCAGCTCAGCTGGTTACAGTGGCCCTGTGCAGGGTTTGAGCAGCAGGGCAGGCAGGACAGGAGTGCCAAGGAGGCCTGTCACACACAGCCAGCTCTCACCGCGGGGAGGGAGATGTGGTTTTGTTTCTCCCCCCGTTTTTGTGTTTGTTTGTTTTGCTGTTCCGCTGCCATCCCTTCTGCAGAGCTCAGTGACTCACTCGCCTGTGGTCCCTCACCCCAGAGCTCCCCAGCTGCAGCCACAGAGTCTCTGTGTGGGGATAAGGAATAAAACACACTGCCTTTTCAGCTGCCCCTGATGAGAGAGAGCACAGCTAAAATGCCACTGCACACAGGCCCAAGGGAGGCTTCTGAGCAAGGCAGGAGGCACCTCAATGTGCTCCTGCAAGATTTGCCTTTCTAGGGCTTTGATAAATTCAGGAAAGGGATTTAAGCATATTTAATCATTGTGATCGTGCAGACAGTCGTGTATAAAGCCTTTTGTGATAAAGAAAAATAGGTTTTCCTAGGTAAGTGTTTGAAATCCATTTCTGGATGCCTGCATCAATACAGCACAAAGGAGTAGGGAACCAACAGGTGTCAGCAGCACTCAAAGGTACAAACAGTCCTCATTTACTGCAGCCTAAAAAAGGGTTTGTCATGCAGAACAGGCAAAATCCATTATCTGTCATCAAGAAGGGCACCTGTCCACACCTTCCTGCAAGGCAGGAGCTCATGTGCCCATGGTTGGTGCTGAAACAATGTCCAGATGTGTCTCTATCCATGTGAAAAGGGCAGGTCTAGGTTCTTGCAGGTTATGCAGGACCATTGGAAAACAACACGAATTATTTCCCTCCAGGACCACTGTGATCCCCAGTGTCCTCTTTTCACCTCTGCATCCTGGTTGTAACTGGATCCACTTGTCAAGATGATGCAGCTCTAATGACCCTGGATCTAAATTCCCCTGGAGGGTGATTCCAGAAGAGCTCTCCACTCCCATGAAGCGTATCCGATCCGTAACCTTTCCTTTAGTCACAGCTGGGCTAGCATTGATTTTTCTTTGCCTGCTTTGGTTTCCAACACCTTGAACTCTGCAGTGACACTGCATGCTTAATAACAGAATTTTAGAACTTGCTGACACATTAAAGCTTATTGTCTGTTGCTTTATAACAGTGTTAACTTCCTCCTCGAGGTGGAACTTTGTCAAATGTTTTCTGATAATCTAAGTAACTAACATCTTTGACATTTACTGCACCCCTTTGCCAGGCTAGGCAGTAACAGGCTCAATGAAACCTGAGTTACTGAAGCATGACCTGAAACAATATTAGCTGTCCTTGATTATGCTCTGAATTTTCATGTTCCCTTCCTCCCCAGCCCCGGTGTGATCCTTTTAAAGGTTGTCTAAGACTTGCTCGACAACTAATGGGAAATGAACTGACTGGTAATTTCTTGCTGTGTGTCTGCTTGGCCCCATGCCAGTCTCCTGAAATGATGGTACTAAATATAAATTTTCATTACACCTTCTTCAATTTCTGTGCTTCCTTCATGTAGTACTTCTAGATGAGCATTGTTCGGCTCTGGTCTCTTATGGCTTTTAAGAACAACAGTCCAGTTAATTGACAGTTTGGGTATCATCACCTTTTCTTTTAACTCCTCACCATCATTTCCATTTGTTGAGTCTTAGGCAACTGTCTGCCCTCTTCAGTTTTGGAGATAGGTACAGGAATAATTTCTGTATAGCATTCCTGCTCCTTTACACTCCATCACCTTTCTTGCCTGTCAGTAGCTGGGTGCATAATTATGCTTAAAATATCTTTTGGTATTAGTTGAGATGCTTTGCACTATTTGATGCTCATTTTTCAATTTGGCTTTCTCAAGTAATTTTGATTGCCTCAGGCTCTTGTTGTAATTTACATAATCCCCCTGTATGCTGGATGCCTTCTACCTTTTGATGCCATCATTTTATGCTTGATACTACTTTCCTCATCCTTTGCTTCTGCACACCAGCTCCAGTTCCTATTTGTGACACATCCTGTAAATGTTTTATTGGAACAAGCATCAGCAGTAATATCCTTCCTTTGCTACACTTGATTTTCTGGACTCTATTTAATTCACATCAATTTTCTTATACTCACTTCTCCAAAATCTACCCTTTGTAAAGCCCATTATTTTTCCACTTTTTTTCTTAGCACAATCTAATGAATATTTTGGGTATGCAGACATGGCTTGCTTTCTAAATCCACAAGAGCCTTCAAGGAAATGCAATCTCTTCTCAACTGTTTATTCAAAAACCAGAGTAAAGTGGGTTGCACATTAGGCTCTCTCGCTGTCTTAGATCAGGAATTAATTTGTTGCATGTGAACTACAGCTGAAAGTGGCATAGGCACCTAAGGTCATTCTGGGGGATTTTAAATCTTAGTAGCTTTAAATAAAAGGCACAGTACAACAGTAAGTAGATTTTTTTTTTTAATTGAAATCAGAGTTCACTCATAGTAGGACAGTTTTCATTCATCTGTTGGGATTAGATTAGCCAATACTGTAGGAGTTTTTTGTTAGAGCAGAGTATGGATTATTCCCAACTTGATGTGCAAGCAGCCTACTCTCATCTAGGAATATTTTGCCAGAGTTTCTGGCCATGAAAAATACAGAACAGTGCTGAGTTTGCTCCTAACTCTCATAATCATATCAACTTTAGTTGTAAAGACAATTTAGTTGTAGACAATGAAAAAAAAAGTTCTAGCAAGTAAGAAGTATAACTCAAGTAATAGCACTGGCATTTGTTTCCTAGAGTTCAAATCTCCTTCTTGATGTTGAGGTTCTGGGGGATCTTAATGATTTATTTTTACAGCTAATATTATGTCTTTCAGCAGAGAGAGGTAAAATTTACACTGTTGTCACCGATGATCTGTGTTTTCCTATGGTCTGCTGCACATTCCTGAAGGCCACTGAGTGTGTGCAGAGATCTGAAATCTCTTCAGAAATTACTTTAATTTTACTGTTTCTTCTTGTAAAGTATCATGTGCTGAGTGAAAGGAAGAATAAATTTAACTTCCTTTGTGAAATGTAATGAAAGTTTGAGAACAAGGCCCCTCAGAATTTGAAGTTACCATTAAATTAACAGCTTTAATGTCTTTGCAGAGCAGTGTTAGCAGCTCTAATTCCTGAGACAGACCTACTGTTTTGCTCAGTGAATGTCTTACTGCAGTTTGATGGTTGCTAGTGCTATTATTCTTTCAGATATGCTATTTTGCGGGATTTTCCCCCCTTTTGGTATAAGACAAGACAAAAAAGGCCCACCTAACTCTAAAGAGAATATACAAAGCTCGATGCTTTTGCAGAGACAAAGGCAAAAGGGGAAGCAGGTGCTTCAGGCAGTCAATGTTTGGTAGAGCTGTTTGTAGTAGCAACTTCCAAAATAATGAGGTGCCACTAAGCTCCTGCTGCTATGAGAGAACGGCAATTGTTGCCTTCTTTCTGTAATGAGAAATCAACCTTTTCCTGCCTTCTTACACTTTGCATTTTTCTGCTCTGTCCAAAACATTCTGTGCTGCCAAATTATTGTTCTAAGTTATTGCCTAGGGATTTTTGTTATTTTTATCCCTCTCACCTATTTCTGTGGATAGAAAGCATATTCAGTACGCGTCACCTGTCCACCTGCGCCTTCCTGTAATGTCACCTCAGCTGTAAACCACCTGCAAGTGACATGGCTTTACTCATTAATCGTTTAGGTGGTCAATGATTTAATCACTTCACCCTCAGTAGATCAAGAATTCCATCAATGAACTGTGAATTAACTCGTATGTGCTCTACTCAATTTCCCTGTCTGTCTGTGGAAAACACATCTTTTTAATGAGGACATAAGGCTCAGCTCTGCATATAAGGATCAATGTTACACCATTCCTTGAAGTGTGAAAAATGTATTTTTTTCATAATTTCTTGTTTGCTTTGCCAGTTTTAGAAATGTACTTCTAGGGAGCAGTTTTGATATTTACCCCAGTGGTTGAGAGCACTGTATCTTGAACAGGAAGATGTATTTTTTCTGTGCTACAAATGGGGACTAATACACTATTTTAGAGTAATTGGATATGATATATTGCATGTGTCCCTATGTCTACAATATCTAAGTATTTTTTACATCCTCCTAAGCTATTAGGCAAAGTATTTTACAATGAAAGAGTGTTCCACAATTTAATTACACGTTTTGTACAAAATATTTCCATTTAACAGTTCCAAACTGTCTCTTCCCTTTAAGTATAACCACTTTGGCTCAGCTCCCATCCCTAACAATGGGAGTGTCGCATGAAGTCCCTAAGTGTTTGAATTTTTTTTTTTCTTTTAATGTCCATTTATAAAATGTGTCTTCCATTCTTCATCCTGCACTCAGTGTTTAAATTTCTGGGATGGCCCCTACCATTGTTTTCACAGTGAGAACAATGTAGTCAGCAGTGGCTGTGTTTTTGCCACAGTGTCTTTGCGTTCCTAACATGGTTTACAAACCCCAGCACCCTTGCTAGAAACCCAATTCTTTTTTTGTCTCTTCTAGGTTAGTTCATTAGGCCAGATTAGGAAACCTTATCCCTGACAACCATTCATAAGCAGATATTTTGCTACAGAAAACTGACCTGAAAGCAATTCTTCATACCAGGGAGGAGAAAACTGTGTGGCTAACAGTAAATATGTCCCTAAATATGAAGGCACAACTCACATGGTTTAGAGATGGCAGAAAGATTTTTATTAGACCAGTCCAATACCTCCATGAGGAGAGTTCTGAGTGGCAAAACGAAAAGAATCTTCATGTGCAGACAGAAAAGAAAAATATCATAGAGAGGTTTTTTATTTATTCTCATGCAGTCCTGAGCATGGACAAAAGGAGGGTTAGAGGGGACTTTATTGGTCTCTGCAATTACCTGAAAGAAGGTGTAGGCAAGTGGGGATTGGTCTCTTCTCCCAGGTAACATGTTACAGAGTAAGAGGAGATGGCCTCAAGTTGCTCTGATGGGTGAGTGTGTGTTTAGATGGGATACCAGGAAAATCTTATTCACTAAACTGGCTTGGAAGCATTGGAACAGGCTATGGGATGATGGAGTCCATCCCTGGAGGTATTTAAAAGTAGATGTGGCACCTGGGGACAGGGTTTTGTGGTGGATGTGGCAGTTGAACTCGAGGATCTTGGAGGTCTTTTCCAACCTAAAGGATTCTATGATTTTGCAAAAGGTCTGCCTTGGCAGATCAGGGTACCAAGGCAATACTATGCTGTTGCTAAGCAATAAGTAGACAGGTTTTGTGCAATTTTCTACCTTTGGATGGGTGATGTAGCTGGCCTGGGTTTGTTATCTCACAGGAAATCCTTATCTGCACAGGTAGTGGCAAGAGACAAGGGCAGTGAGATAACAGGAGTGCTACAATTAGTATTAATTGACCTCACACGTCAAGAACTCATGCCTTATGTTGTTTGTTTGCCAAATCCTGGCTGCATGCTCCAGAACTGAAATGTAAACAATTTAAGGTATCACACTGCTTCTGAGATGGAGCAATCACTCAATTTCAGATGCTAAAAAGGTAGTAAGATGGGAGGAAGGAAAATAATGAAGCAAGGAAAAGGAGATAAAGATGTGAAAATGTTTTAAGGATTTTTTTTTTTTCAATGTAAGCACCTGTTTTCAAATATTAATATAAGATCCTCTGTGATTTAGTAATGTCATATATTGGGCTATGTCTCTCTGACTTCATCCTTAGTGTATATTCAGACCAGAATATGCTATTTACCTTTTGCAAACCAGCATTATTCATGTTATTACATTTGCTGGTGCAGCACTACAAAGTCTAACATTCAACTTGGCAAATACTGAGTAAAGTGGAAGTGATTCCAAAGATTATGGACTCACTGTAGCCAGCGGCAGGTAAAATGCACATTCAGTTGGCTTAAATTGTTATTTGTTGTGGTTATTTGATCCAAAGGACTAATTTCAACTTCGACATCAGATAACCGGAGGGGTTTTCTTCCAGAACACGAGCATCAGAAGGGCTTTATAAATGGGGGCCTGAGTGCAATTAAAGCTTTTGGAGATACTAAGTAAACTTTCCGCTTGGATGCCCAGCCGACTCCTTCTGACATCTGACCGTGCCTTTTGTGAGGCTTGTTTTTTTTTTAGGAGGTCAAGAGATCTAAGCCTTAAATGAAGCACTCTACAAGACACAGCTTTTCATCACCAGCAGGATCACGACCTTGCAGTGTATATTGAATTTAAGTTTAATACTGTAATGGATGGGACTTGTAATAAAAATTGCTAGATGTTTTGTGGATGAGTAATAAAGAGTAGATTAGAGTACAGGACTTCAAGAGTCCATTCAAACAATACTGAATTTATACTATCTTTTGGCATTGCTTTTATGGTTTGTGAAAGCTTATAATAAAACTTAGGCCTTGTCCATTATTTAATTACTTTGCTACGTTTTTTGGCTCTTTCTTAGCTTAATAGGTAGTTTGCATAAAATGCTACCACCATTAAATATCTGTTTGTGCAGCAAGGAATGCAGTGGTGTTCCTTCTGTCCTAAAGTATCACTTAAATGGAGATAAAATAGTGATTACGCTTACTCTTTAGGACCATAGACTTGGATTTACTTGCGGTTCCTGCTACATATGTAACCATTTTGGCAGACTCATTTAGGTTTTCAGAAGATCCTGGTACTTGCTGCTACGTTTACTCTAAGTGGAGTTTTATTTTATGGTCCTGTCATTAACCTGCTCATCCCTCACCAGCTGTAAGTGTGAGCAATACCTAGTGGAAAAAAAAAAAGAGGAAAAGAAAAGTAAGATGTTTGAAGCCTAAAAAAGAGCATTAAGTGCTGTATGGCATTTTTCTGCTGTCGTGATGACCCATGTGGAGGTTCCCTATGAGTTAAAGGTATGAAGGTTAAGCAGGCTGATTAAAAATTAAGGATCTCAATTACTGAATTTATTCTGAAGTACTTGTGACAATGAAGCCTTCAGAATGGCACAGGAGAAATGAACTAAAACAATTACATGGCAATAAAAATTCTTTAGACATCAAAGCTCACATGCTCATAGGAGGTTTCCTTTCATGCTGGTTAAATACTGCTAAAAACCAGCAAGTTCTCCTTAAAATAGGTGCCACTTCCTTGAACTATACAGACAGTTGCATCTCTTGTTTGTATTTCTATTATTAATATTATTATTTTGTTGTGTTCTGCTCTGCATTTCATATCAGCGATCACACTAATGAAAACTCTGAAGTAAATTGCTATTAATTATTACAGTAATATAGTGCATCATAAATATAATACTTCCTGAATAGCGACAACAAGCCTAAGAAAGTAACTAGCTTTGGCATGGCATGAAATCACAAAGGAGAAGGACATGTTAAGATCAGCAAGGTAAAGGGAAAAAAAACTTCAAGTTTTCAGTGTAAATTCTGGTAACCATGACCTTTAAAAAGTTTTCAGAAATTTGTCTGTGCTCAGAACAGACATCCTGCGAGTATATCATAGTTCTTTTATTTCACTTCTCCTTTCTCACCCTCTATCCATATACCTTTTCAGCTCTTGAAAAATGCCAGTGTAAATGTGCTGTGAAATATGTCTGCCACATAAATGTTCCTTTTCTTTTTATCCTTCATTAGGACATTGTGATTTATAATGACCGGCTGTTCCGGATTGTGTCAATTGCTCTGGAATGGTGGCATTACTCTTTGGATTGAAGCACAGGACAGGTACTGGCAATACAAAGCACATTTGGCTTGGCAAACATTGCTGAAGAATAGCTGTCCTCCTTTGGGATGGAGCAGCAAGACTGAAGGGAGGATTTAAGGTGTCCTTTCAGTTTTGGACTATTCTAGTAGACTTTTTGTGGTAAAACTGTAGCCCATACCAGGGAAAGGCTTGGAAGAGGCAGAAGAGGGTTTATTTTGGCACCTTTAAGGTGGATGTCCCATGGAAGATTCAAAAGTACTCCTGGAGGGGCACACTGTGCTGAAAGAAGGAAGCAGAAACCTCTCTCAGCCCCTCTATCCCTCTCCTGCAAAGACCTGTGTTAGGAGCAGCACAAGGCATTGATACTTCTGCAGAGTGAAGCAATGACAGGCTTGCAGATAACATTAAGAAGGAGTTTTCTTGCATTTTGGATTGAAAGGGAAAGGTAGCTGCAAGCCAGTTCCACTGGTGGAGCTTCAGAGCAGCTGCTGATAACCAGCAGCACAGCCTGAGAGGTGAGACCCTCTGCAGTCTGGTAGTGGCACTGCTCAGCTCCATGCTGAAAGGACCAGAATTCTGCTTTTGGGGATCTAATCTTCCTTTTCTGCAGCTAATTCTGTAGCTGTCATGTTTTGATGGTAATGAATTGAGATGGCAACCAGTACCTTGGTCAAAAAGGAACAAAAATGTTGAGAGGAGTCAGTTCTGATGAGTGCTGTGTGAAGGATGAGGGAGGCCTGGGTCGTTAGTGATGACTGATGCGAGAGCAGAAGCATATAAATGATATAATGAAGTCATACATTAGGGCACAATATGAAGCCCCTCTCGACCTGGGAAATGTATCACCAATCAAATTCCTTCTCTTCTGAAGGTCTTCTCTTAACCTTGCAAGGAGGACTTGATGGGAATTTCTGTCAAGTCTCTGCTTGCTTAAATGTCACTGGATGTTTTAATTTACCGGCATTATCAGCCTGGGAGTGGTAATGGTCTGGCTGTTTGTGGAAAAGAAAGCTTGTTATCAATATTAGGCTCTTTTTATTTAGGAGCATAGGTTTCTTTGATTTGGTTTACTTTAGAAGAATAATTCTGAGATATTTAGAGAAGCACAGCACAAGGTCATGACGAATTTCAACACAATTATTTCATGATTTAGGACAGCAGGAGAGCCTAATGTGCAGCCCATTTTACTTTGTTTTCTTGAATAAAAATGAACTGTTGAGAGGANTGGCCGGGAAAAAACTCAACCCGCGACACTCCTGTAATTAATCTCAGCTGTCAATGACACACAGCAGCTTTCAAAGGAGAATATCAGCCGGTTTTTGTACTTGTTTAACTATTAAAATAAAGTCCTGCAGGCTCTGCGGGGAAGCTGTCCTGAACTATTTCTATGGCCTTTCATGGTTCTATCACCACCCATGCTCCCTCCCTAGGTGGATTAAAGCTAGAAGAAAAGGAGTATTTTTGCTGTCTTGGTTTGGCTGTCTGGTTTGTCAGGGACAGGAAGGCTTGGCCCATCCACCACACTCGATGCAGCCAGTGGCCACCTTCCCTTGCCAAAGGCTCGTGACCCTGTCCTTGGGAAGCGCTGCAGAAGGGTGGCTGTGCCTGAACTCTGAAGTCAGGCTGGGATTCAGATGCTGTGCTCTGTGTTTCAGATTTCTGTCCTAACGTCTGACAGTCATTTCATGTCTGTCCTCCTGCTCACATGCAAAGTTCTCTGCTTCTTGATTCACTCAGTGTTTTTAGCAATTAGCTTAGATCATTCCAAGCATCAAAGTGCCAGGAGAAGGCATTTATTGCCTCTCCTCTCTGGCTTGGACTTTTTCTTGTGGACTACTATGCTCCATTCGATATTTTGGATATACTGAATAACTATGTATTAAGATAAGCATCCTTACATTGTAAATACTTTCCTTCTTTTGCTATGTTTGATCTTAATGTATTATTTAGCTGCTAAGTTTCACTTTATCTGCCGTTTTTATTGCATTAAGGCCACTGACTTTCATGAAGCTGGTGTCTTATTTTTGGTATGTTGCATAATCTGAGGAATTTAGTCTATTTAAAAATTGATACAGCATAAAAAACTATCTTGTGCACATAATAACTTACAGTAGAAAATGAGGTGCAAGTTTGGTACACAGGTTCTAAATTATTTACATTTTCCATAAAAAGGAGTGCAGAAAAAAATCCTGCTTGTAACTTTCTCCTCTGAGTTTACCATTCTTTTGTCTTCATCCCATTTTGCTTGCCTTACACAGTTATGTCATTGGAACAATCAAATATTAAATCTAGATGAGAGTAAGGATTTATATTTTACATTATAATTCCCTTAATATTTTAATTTTCTCTCCTTTTGAACCAAGCATCATCTTCAGAGAGCTGTGTTGTAGATGGGTTAAGGAACACTGAAGACACTGGGGTTTAATCTGAGCAAGAGCCTATTTTCAGTCTGGTCATTTCATCACTACAGAGCTGAAGGGGAGAAGTTTGGGCTATGAATCGTTGGAAACACAATCTGTATTTTAAGCAGGAAAAACAAATATCAAAATCTGATCTCTCAGTAGATGTGTTTCTTTCATTAGGAGCCAGAGGCCTCCAGGTGTCCTCTGGCCTCAGTTTTATTTAAGTCAAAAAACAATTTGAGAAACATATGTTGATTGCAATAATGATAGCTCAGAGTGCCTTTTACTTGGTTTTGTGGGGATTTTTTTACCCTCAAGATTTTTATTATGAATTTAGCAAGGTCTGTGTACAGCAGTGTATTGCTGCCATTTTTTTTTTCTGCAGCTGATAAATCTATATACCTTTGAAATCTTCCAGTGTAGGCTAAGATATATTTTAATCCTTCTTCAGTAACAAGTTCATTAATATCTTGAGCCCACCCTTCACTGTTAGTGTTGCAAAATTTCCTAAAGAACCAATAATGACCTGATACGTTTTGGAGAAAAGATGTTTTATTTAGACAGATTAGTTTAGAGAAATCTTTTTTTCTTGCCAAGTCAGATCAAACATGCAGTGACTAGCAGGAAGTTTGATCTAGGAGATGATTTGCTCTTTTATTTATAAAATGCTTGCTTTGGGGATGTTTCAAAAGGCAGGTGTGAGATGGAGAATAACATATACATGTTGTTCAATATTGGTTTAAGTTTTTTTCTTGATTGAAGAAGTTATATGACTTGTTTTTCCTTTTTATTAACTGTCTTTTTTCTTTCCCATAAAGTGTAGGTAGTATCACATCTGTATAAATCAATATAACAATGACATTATGTATGTATATTATTATTTAACCATTGCTCTCTAGGGCATAGTTCTGTCAGTCATATTTTATAGAGTTTCTGTAGACTGTTATAATCACTACAATCTGTGCAGTGGAAAAATCCTGCAAATCCCCATATATTTTGGGTGTTTTGAGTGGTGATGGTGTTGTACAGGTAAATAGTAACAGGGTCTGTGAATATCACAATCCTATAAGCATGTCAGGAAATAAGGCATGAAGAACATGCTGCTGAAAACACTGAACAAATGAATACTCTGTAGAGAACATATTAGTGTACAGAATTTTTCAAGCCATCTCCTGTGAGAGCCACCCACTAATTTATGCCTGGAAGTGAAAAAACGTTAAAATGCACTGGTGTCTTTTGGAAGTCTGTCAAATGCACATTTTGTGCTGTCTTGAATTATTACTTGTGTGTATATTAAGCAGGCATCAAACTGTGCTTAAATCAAAGACAAATGACTGCTGGTTTGGATGGCTTTTTCTGAGAACTGCCCAGAAAGGAGAGTGAAATTGGAAGTTGTATGCAATCATGTTTCACCAATATACAATGACATAAACCCTAAAATACAGAAATCTTCTTTTGGGTGCTATCTAGTTAGAATGAACTCTATAAATTTTCCTTCTGGCAAAATTCTTTTATAACCCAGATAGAATTTATTCTAACATTGATTTGATGAGCAACATTTTGTAGATCTCAGATAATTTTCACCCAAAATTTTATTCGTGGGTCCCAAACACAAAGAGGACATGAGACAAATAATTGTTTGCCCCATTTCACATCATTATCTTATTCTATCATGGCATTGTTAGGTGAACATTGTGCCCAAGTTAAATTACTTGCAGCAATAACTTGTGTTGACCTGTACCACAGATTTATTTTTCTTGGTGTTCTGCTTAACAATTTTGTTGCTTTAATACATTAAAAACTTAGAGGTTTTTTTTCAATATTTGTTGATACTGTCCTAATAAATGTGAGAACTTTTAGCCACAGTTATGTTTAATCATTAATTATTATAAGCTTCTATTCAACTGGTGGAAGCACTGTCAAACCACAGCTAAGAGGTAATCACCATTTTTTGCTGTGCACATGATAGTTGCAGTTTTAGAGTAAACTGGGAGGAAAAAGGGAGGGTAAAACTTGCTCTTTAGTCCACTGGCAGTTTATGGATTTCTGAGCATCAGGTTTTCTTCTTGCATTCACAGCATTTGTTTGGTGGCTTGACCACTACATGTGAAATGACTGTTGTGCTTTCAGAAAGTTCAGACAACACAACTGCAAATCTGTCCCTCCTGAATGCTCAGAATTAAGAATTTTATTCCCTAAGGTGCTCTAGCTCTAGTTACAGCAGAGGAGAATTGCTAATGAACAAATCCATATTTGTAATCCATGTGCATTTGAGTTACACTGTGTTTTTTGAAATAAATGCACACAGGACCAGAGGTAGAAGTACTATGGGGTTTAAATTGTGAGTCAAAACTGTGCAGACCATGGGGATCTGGGAAGATTCCATGAAGAAGATGTTCACATCAGATTTTAGCCACAGTTATATGAAAGGGAGAATAGCACTTGAACAGCTTCAGGGATAGAGATGCCCAGAATGAAAATCTTTGTATGCTTCTTTCACAGGCTCCAGAAAGTCTAAAATGCAACAGGTTCTGACCACAACTTCTGGCAGCCTAACCAGTATGGACATATGCAGAGAGGGTGGGTTGGGACATGAGCAGGAGAAAAAGAAAGGAAAACCATGAGTGTGGAATGGAGTGGAGCTGAGCAGCTGGAATTTAACATAGGAAATGCTCATTACTGAATTATAGTAAGGAATTGGTTTTTTTACTTGAAAGATCATTTGTATTGACGAGCCTTTCTAAAGAGAGCACCTGAAAAGCACGGGGGAACTGAAACATTAGGAAAGGATACTGTGTGCGACTGAACGTGTGTATTGCTCATGTATGACACTAGTGTGTTCAGTCTTTATTGCTATCTCAAAACCTGTTTTTTCCCCTCTCCATTGGCCATAAGAAATACCCTCAGAATCCTAAAAGAATGTTGCTCTAACTGTAGATATCCACTAATGAAAACAACAAGCGATTTAGCTTTATGCCCTGCCACATTCGTTTTGTTCTACAGTATTTCTTAAGTCTCCTTCCAAATTTTCAGGGTGTTTCTGAGCTCTTTATAAAAGGCCCTAAGATAAGTCATGGAAACATAATAACATTTCCAAGGTGCTGGCATTTTCATACAATTCAAAGAGAGTCATAGAGGCATAGAATGGTTTGCTTTGGAAGGGATGTTAAATATCAGCTAGTTCTACTCTCCTGCCATGGGTAGGGTCACCTGCCACTAGACCAGGTTGCTCAAAGCCCTGTCCAACCTGGCCTTGGGCTTCTGTGTGGGCAACATGTTCCAGTGCCTCACCACCACTCAGTAAGGAATTTCTTCCTCATCTCTAATATAAACCTGCTCTCTGTCAGCTTAAGGCCATTCCCCTTTGCCCTGTCACTCCATGCCCTTGTTCAAAGAGTCCCAGCTCTTTTTTGGCTCCTTTAGGTACTGGGAAGGGATTTAAGGTCTCTCTGGAGCCTTCTGTTCTCCAGGTGAACACTCCCAGCTGTCCCAGCCTGGCTCCAGAGCAGGGGGGCCCCAGCCCTCAGAGAATTTTTGTGTCTTTCTCCACCCTCACTGCAGCAGGTCCATGCCCTTTTTATACTGGGGGCCCTTGTTCACTTCTTCCACCCAGATTAAACTTTCCATTTCAGCTTCTCACAACACAAACCTATTTCATATGGGTCCATTGCCGATGTTATTAGCTATATACATCTTTCTTTTGTTTACCATAAAATGAAAGGACTGATGAGAATGTTTGGTGTAGAAACACAGCTGCCAGCCTGAAATGCTGAAAAGTGATGGTTGTCAGCAACAAGCTTCAGTTACTTCCCTTAGGATAATTCCTCACATCACACTGACAGGACATTTCTGCTGATGCTCAGTCTAAATATTAATGTGCTGCCCTTCAGTCTTGCCAGCCCTCCCTCTGACACTCCACGTTACTCCTGGGTTTCTGTACCTTTGGAACACGTGAACTGCTGCTGTTTTCCATTCTCAGGACTTTATTCCTTTCTTGATCAAAATGCTTGGCCTTCTCTTCTGCGGAGAAGGTGCCAAAGATGCAATATTTGCAAAACTGAGTGCTTTCAAAGCTGATTCTAGAACTTTTGCTGCCTGACAGTTTGTCCACACCTAAAACTCATGTATGTCCTGTTTTCCAAAGAATAAATGGAACATAACAGGGCAAGGAAATGGATTAAAGGTTATAAAAATAGGTAGAAAATGACCTCAACTTTTAAACTTAGTTTTTGAATAATATGCAGTACTATACACCTCTTTGGTATATCTTAATAGCTAATTCAAAGATAAGAATTCAACTAATGATGACAAGTGCCTATCCCTGAATAGATACCTTTATTTCATTATCAAATACTGCCTCTGCATGCCATTCTATGTTCCGTATTTGCAAAAAACGTGTCATAAAGATGACTACCTTTGGATGTCTGGAGTCGCATGAATCAGTAAATTGTTTATTTTCTCAGTGGGAGTTCACTCAGGACATTGAGGAGCTATTTCCTCCTAATTAGTTCCCAAGAGTCCTCTTACAAAAAAACCACCTTAGGCTTCAAGGAGTCTGTTTGGGGTCATTATTTTCTTGATAAATGTACTTCCCACCACTCCAGATTTCCCAGAAGGGAGACTGCAGGGCAGAAGAATGTTGTGTTGCACAATATATTCCATGATTGGTTCAAATTACTCAATTTGCCCAGTATTTTCAAAAAAACCAATCCGACATCATCAGTCAGCCACATCCTACTTCCAGTGCTGATGCCAGACAGTCATTTTCCCTCAGAGCATCATTGAACATGAGCTCCCCTCAGCTTGTTTCTTACTTTGATGAACTGGATGGCTGCAGGGACTGTACTGAGATTTGAGACATTTCATTTGAGATGTTGCTGGTTGTTTCCACCGCTGATAGCTCTGTAGGAAAGGAGTGGACAACGCTGATTTTGCTCATACCAGGCAGAGATTATTGACCTGTAAAATTTGCCATCATATTTTATCAAGCCACTCTGAGATGTCATTTTGTCAGATAGGTGTGCTAATGCAAGGTGATTTATCTTGTCTAATCTTTGAAAGGTAAC
The DNA here is from genome assembly GCA_013390045.1 of Picathartes gymnocephalus. NCBI lineage: Eukaryota > Metazoa > Chordata > Aves > Passeriformes > Picathartidae > Picathartes > Picathartes gymnocephalus. The sequence continues at coordinate 125,973 of WEKY01004234.1, read as the reverse complement.
CTGCAATCAAACCTCAGACAATGCTGAAAGATGCTGTCAGTTTAGCACACGCTGAAGAGACAAGAATTTTTGTTTTGGTCTTTAGATCAACAAATTCTTGCTCAAAAAGAAAAGTATATCCTTCATTTTAGACTCAAATTTTAGCTCCATGTGGTGTAAATGTGTTCATTTTCACCTGTCACAAACCCTTTCATGCTCTGTATCTTGTGATTATTACACTGTGATTATTCCTTGATAGTTGCTCACCTCTATGAGTCAGTTTTGCCAAGTTCAAAGTTGTGTTTTCATTTATTCTGCTGATGCTGAGCTGACTCTAACAGAGTTTTAGGTTGATTGAAACACTGGGCTTAGGTTCCCATGGCCTAAATCCCAGTGTTTTATTTTGGCCTTAGCAGACTCCAGGACAGTTGGGTGTAGAGCAGGCAGGGCCAGTGGAATTGCAGATGTGAAACCCTGGACTGTAGCAGGTGTGTTCATGGGCTCCTGCAGGTATTGTCTGACCCACATCTGTGCCAGCCTCACTGAAAAATATGGGCAAACCTGGGCTGGAAAGTGCTGTGGGGCAGTGACTGCCCATCAATAGCCCTGTCACCCAGTACTGTAATCCACAGGTGGCTGTGGAAGGGGGCAAATTCTGCCTTGGGATAATTCCCCCTTTGACAAGGGCTGCTGCAACACCCCCTCTGCACACAAATGCCTCCAAACCCCTCTCTACCTGACGTCACCTTTCCAAGCTAATATTGCCAGTGTCACAGAAACACTTTTGGTTTATTTCGGTGGAAGTTTGTTTGATTGAAGCCCGAATAATAGAAATAAACCTTTTTATTGATGGGAGATGCCCCTTTTCTGATCCTGTGACCATGAAAATATCATCCAGACGTCTCTTAGGTTTGCAATGTGAGCTTGCAAGACTCTCTTGCAGTCTGAATTTCACATGTGCAGCACAAGCCCAGCATCACTGTAAACACTGAGAACAGTTGTGAACAGAGAAAACGAGAAGCTGAGAAAAACAGGTGCCTTTCAATTTTTACGCATTATTTAATATTGGACTGACCCATAACACAACCTTAGATGCTTTATTATGTTTGCCCACCTTAGAAAGAAGCTGGAGCAGCAGCAGTGGCCGGCTCAGGCATGTGGGGAATGCAGCCACAATGCCTGCACCCTCTACTGGCTGATGCACAGACCTCGGAGGGGGCTGCAGTGTTTTTTTTTCTCAGCTATAGGAATAAATTTCTCAGCTGAAATAATAACACTTGCCAGCAAAAATTTTATACCATCATTATTAGTAGAAATAGAAAATTTGGGTACTTGTCTGGAGCAGGAAAGGAAGTGAAAGGTCTGAGAAACAGAAAATGAATGAATTCTTTGATCTTGCCTAAAAAACTATTTTTCGAGAACCACTGTGCTCACTTTCTACAGCAAGGGAATGCCAAAGTTTGGCACACAGGAGGAGATTAAGCTGTATTGTGCTAATTCCAAATGCTAGAGACATTGTTCATTAAGTTCTGCAAATGCTAGATGTGGGGGGAGAAAAAGTAGTATTCTGCAATCGAGACACAGAAATTTGAAAATTAAAATTCAAAGTCATGTCTTTCTGGGTGTGGGATTCACTTCAGACAGAGAGAAGTATTACGAAGTGTTTGTATAGATTTAACTTTCAGATGGTTGTAGCTGATCTTGTTATAAAAAATAGCTGCAGTTTCAAAGTCCATGCAGAGAGCACTCTGTGACATGACCGTGGTGTAGAGAGGATCATGCACTCTCCTGGGTTATGACATCAATTAAATAATAGGCTTTTAGGGTTTGCAGTTTCTCTAATGCTGTTTCTTTCTCTTTTTTTTTCCCCTTTTTGACTTTTTCTCCTTATCTGCCTACATGGATGCCAGCTAAGGCTTCCCTGAGGTTGTATTGTTCCTGTCATAGCAGACAGAGGTTCTGCAGATGTTTTGCATGGAGCAGGGGTGCTGTTGGTGTGCCCAGGTTCCCAGGGTGCCTCGCCATGTAAATCTGGTGGTATCCCATGTCTGTGTGCAGCTAGAGACACAAAGGTTCATAAGCTAACATGCACCCACCACACAGCTACAAGGAAGAATTTTGTTCTTGCTACTCTGCTATTAAATTGTTTGGACTGCTAGATTTTACAGGAATAGAATTATTGGGCTATAAATAATAGCATACTTACACTAAGGTGAGACTTTCAGACATCTCAAGTGATTTGATTTGCCTTCAGTTTACTTTCTTAAAAGTAATTGTATTTTCAGAAGGATTATTGCCCCTCTCATTGCCAGTTAGAGATGATGCTTCTCTGGTCCTTCAGTTCAGGAGCTCTTCAGGTGTCTTTGCTTTGAGGATCCTTGGCAATTTCTGTTCTCTCTGCTTTGCCTGTGTGTTCTTGCCTGTACATGTCAATTTTGTGTCGTTTGTCACTGTGCAGTGAATCAGATTCCCAGACATGACAAGCTTTAAGACTTACTAAGATAAGCAGGTGAATGTGTTACAATATTTGTACAATGGTATTTTCATATCAGTGTTATCTCCTGGACTTCCCATCACCATTGATGCTGATTAATGCCTGCACAGTACAGGAATGTGTCCTTTATGAAGTGTTTTTCTATTGGTTCATTATTTCCTGTTGCTTATTTTGGCAGAATTTCATAAGCACTTCTCATATTGACTCCCCCACAAAACCGGTCAGTTCCACACAGCTCTCTGGGGTGCCTGGCCTCTTTCAGAGGTCTCTAAATTCCCTGCAGGAACACGGGCTTGCTGCTGCACCTGCAGGCAGCTGCTTGGTCAGTGCCAAACAGCTGGGGCTGGCAGAGGCTGCCCTTGACCTCCCTCCCTCCCCAGCCCGGCAATCCCCACATACCTGTCCCCTCCTCTTTGGTATGGGAAGGTTGTCTCTGCCCTGGTGATAAAAAAATCAAAATGGATTAGACAGAGTTAAAGGCAGGAGAGATAAAAGAGTTTGCTCAAGGTCTCCACCTGGACACTGGCAAAGCCAGACCCGGGCTCTGCCCCTACTCCCAGCCCAGCACCCAAACCCCAGCATGCCCCAGCCTCTTCCAAATGCAGCTCACACAAAGCAGATTGGAAGTGATTTACTGCTCTTTAGGAGTGTTTTCAAATTGCATCTTTTTCAGTTGTCAGGAATTAACTGCGACTGCCTGAGTTTTAATTAATGGATCATGTTATTTGCTGCATCTGAAAAGAAAATTTAAGAAACATCTTTGGCTCTTTTGGCCAGTAGCCATAATGACAGCCAGGCTAATTACATCGGTCACCAAGTTATCGGTGCAATCGTAACTGGAGGCAAACAGATGCCAAGAGAAGCTGGTAGTAAAATCATGATGTATTTCACAGTCATCTTATTACTGACTGATTTAAATAAGGACCTAAAATGCTCTGTCAGTACAGAGAGTGTCAGGGTTCCAGCAAGTCTTAATTCACAGAAGTTCAAGCTTTCCTTGCTTATGGAAAGTGACTGGTGAAAAAGGAAAAGGTATGCCACAGTAAAAGCACGTAGAAAACAATTTAATTCTATTTACACTTGCAAATGCTAACAATCCAGGTTACGTGTTCCCTTTTTTTTCTACTGAGTTTAAGTATTAGGCAACAAAACTCTCTGATGAGGTTCCTGTAACATCCGTTTCATCACATCAGAGCTGAAGTTGGCCCATAGTTCTCTGTCATTTGCTTACTGGGTCTAAATGAATATAAACTGCATGTAATAGTGACTCAGAGTAGTAGCTCCTTCAGGGAATGTCCCTGTGTGCTTTCAAAGTCAGCACTTTGGAAATAGAATACAGCGCATACTCAATGTTAGGTTTAAACTGATTTAATTAGAAAAACTAGAAATTGGTTGGCTTTCACACAGTATGATCAGAAAACTTTGTGTAAATGCTTACCATAATTTAAAAAACAAAGTCTCATCCCATATTTTCCTCCGCTGGGTCACTGCAAACCAAGCTACTACTGTATTATGGCTTCAAATAATAACTGAAATTTTGGGAAGGAACAAAGTCATAAAACTCCTCTGGACTAAATGTATTCCCAACCACATAAACAAGGAAATGGATTTTATAATTAATTCAGAGTTCCCTGGCAAGCACAGTGTTGTAATGTGTTGTAATCTACTGATTAAGTTCCAGTAAGAACACTGGCAATGGCTTTTTTTATCAATATGCATCCTTTAATGGCACCCGAAAGAACCTGAAATTCTGAATCTCAGAATAACCATGGCTGGATTGTGCTCATCTGAGCCTCCAGTCAACACTTGGAGAGGGGTGAGTCTGTAGGAACAGGGTTTGTGTCATCCTTGGGTCCTGTTTGCTTCCTCTTCCCATGTCCTCAAGCACCGTGTGTTGGAAGCACAGTACTTAATAGAAAATTGCTTTTGAGAAGTTCAGGCTGAATGGGAGTCTGAAACCTTCCAGCAAAGCTTTTAATCCAGTAGGATTCTACTTCACAGAATGCTTTGCCATCCATCAGGCCACTGGTCATGGCTGTTAATTAAATGAAAATACAAAACAAATCTGCAGAGCAGAGATACAATATAGCCAATTAAACATCCCAGTACAAGGTGCTAACGATAAAAAGTGAATGTCACCGAGGACAACCTGAGTGATGTCAGAATACAAATCCCATCAGATGACAAAATGCACAGCTCCCATCATGGGTGGGAGGAAGGAAAGCACTGTCCCTGAGCACTGAAGTGCAGCAGAGGTGGTGGGGAGGCCACAGGGGATGGGAGTCCTGGGGGCTCCTGTGGGCAAGAGGGAGTTAAAGTCAGAACCCTCAGACGAGTGCTGCTAATTGTCTTGACTCCTGTTATGCGAAACTCTGACCTGTCCCAAGAGAGTTCTTTGCCATTCGAGCAAAGCATTGCATTTTTTAAAATGTAATTCTTTCAGTGTAGAAGAACAATACTAAGGAAAGCAAACGATAACTGTGCTTGAAGTGACTGAAGGACTGTCAGGGCCCTGTGTCTCTGTGACGATGCTCTGTGAAGAGGGATGGCCTCTTTAAGAGGCTCTTCTTGGCAAGGTTAACCCAAATGAATGGCAATAACTCAGCAGTTACAGCTAACTACGGCAGCTCATAGACAGGCATTATAATTTCATTAAAGATCTGGCAATCGGGGCAATCTAAAGAATATAAATGCATGGAGATGAGCAATCTTAAGTTTCATGAAATCAAAGAAAATATTTAACAAAGTTATTGTGAGACACAACTTGAGCTATCTTGAGACAAACAAATTAATGAATATTTAGTATCTTGTATATGTAAACACCTGTTCTACCTATTAGGTGAAATTTTTGGGAATCACAGTCTGATAAAATCTATACTTGAAAGGAAAAACTTGATTGTCTCAAGCTACATATTTCAACAGCTCACAAAACTTGTATTGCATCAAAAAACTTGCCAACCATCAAAGCTTCAGGTCCATACTTTATGTATCTCAACGTGCATTTTAGCTTGGCTTGCTAGTTGGGAGCTTCTTTCTTCTTTTTAGCTTTTGATTGTATGTTTTGCTCTTTTTGGAAGTTAGGTGCTTACATGAGGGTTGTATGAAGGGCTTCATGTTCTTAAAACAGAGAAAATCAAGCAGAGGAGAATTTTAGAATATTGCAGGATGCTGGCCTTTGAAATTTCCATGGATTTTCAGTTCATAGAAATTACTTTCTCTTTTCAGTCTTTTAATAAATGCAGATAACACAATGCTATCAAGACTCAGCCAAACTAAATATTAAATAATGCCAGTCTTTAAACCAGCTTTGCATTCCCTGGATTGCAATGAAAGTGTAATTTTTTTTGACATGCAGGGTATTAAAACATGTTTAACAAACTTCTAATCAATTAGAGGCTCTTCTCCCCTTGTTTCAAATGAATCCAAACACCCTTTACACATTTATATGTAGGCATAAATGTCACAACTTCATAGAATGGTTTGGGTTGGAAAGCACCTTAAAGATCATGTAGTTCCAACTCTTTTATATATATATGTATATATATAAAATAAATGTGTGTGTGCAGGCCACTTAGAGTTCTTAGAGGCAAGGACATCCTGGTTGTAGACTGAAACAGCATCAGACACTCCACTGGTAATACAGTAATGTCATAGTTATTATAATATATTATTACCCTATATGTAGGCTCAGCTATTGCTGTCACATCTCAGTATAGAGGGATTAGGCCTATACTTTGTTTTCCCAGCCAAATCATGCCTTCCTGGACCTGCACAATTTTCTGAAGCTGGAGAAAAATTTGGTTGCCCTCCACAAGTCAGTATTCCTCTTTCCCCAGCAGTATTTTGGATGAGAAGAGCTGTTGTGCTATTGAGGCCCCTGGAGGGAAGAAGCAGGGAGAAATGTTTGAAACACAGAGCAGGGAAGCAGAGTGAAAGACAGTGGCAAAGTTCTGAAAAGGGATCCCAGCCTTGGGGACAGGCCAGATCCAAAGTGATGTGTGAATGAACTGGTATCACACATCACTGCTGTGAGAGGGAGTTAGAGAAAAACTTAACGTGCTCAACAATTTGGTGCCATTTCTGCACAAGTGAAGATGGGTTAGGACCAGACGGAGACTTCGTGGCCAAAGGTGGGTTGTTGCGAGTTGGGTGTCAGTTGTCAGCTCTTGCCACCTACAAAATGAGTGGTAAGGAGATAAATGGGTAGGTTTCCCCCCACAGTTAGTAGGGGGCAATCTGCTTAAATGATAGTCAGAGCACTCCAAGGAGATGTTCACGTGATGGCTGAGCGAACCTGGGGAAGATAGATGCATTCTCCTTGAAGGAGGGAGAATAGAACTTTGCACACTTGGGTTCCAGTGGCTTATCTAGTGACAAGGAGAGAGCAGTTATTTTTGTTCACTTTCTTTCTTGCTTTTCAGTACAAGGAACAACCCAGAGATAAAGCTACTCCAGGGCTTTGTGAGGATGAAGAATGGCAGAATATCTCACCTGGTATTGCCTCTTTGGTGATAGTTTTTAGGCTGTTGATCTGTGGCTGGTGGCAAGTGATTGATTTTCATATACAAATTTTATTTCTAGTTTTGAAACCTTTTTTTTTTTTCCATGTAGGATTCCCTTGAGACTAACATAACAACATTCATGGGATTGCCCTGTCAGCAGAGTGTGTTCTGAGAGCTGCACACTTTTGGTGACAGAAAAAGAGTTAAATTTCAAAGTACTGAAGGATTCTGGACCTTCGTAATTAACCATGGACTATAATAGTTATTTGGACAGGTAAAAATGTGCCCAGGAGAGGAATATTCCAGTACATGGCAATATCACAAGATAAACTGCTGCTGTGTCCTGTCACTCCTGCCATGGGCATTTAGATCCAGATCCTCAGTGGGGCTCAGAGACATAAATAGCCCAGCGTGGCTGGGACTGACCTTCCCTCCACTGGGATGTGCTCTCAGGTGAGGGTGTAAAAGCTTATCAAATTATCGGGCACCTCCAGACCTTGCCTGGGGCTGTAGGCTTGGAAACATGAGTGGGTTTGCTGTGCTTGATTAGTGTCAATATTTTAAACCGAGGTGGATGTTGATGGAGCAAAATACAGATTTCAAGCACAATGTGAAGGGAAGTCTCTCCTAAAATAACAGGAGATGTTAATGAGCTCTCTACAAGAGGCTTAACTCAGGATGTTTTAATGTGTGATTGTGGCTGTTCTGAAAAAATGAATAGACTGATCAGCATTCAAAGGACAATTCTCCTTTCCCTTCTGATCTGGCCTTCCTTTCTCCCCACATCCCCTGAGTTGTCAACTTTCATTCTCTGCTGTGATCCTAGAAAGCATGAGGGCTAGGGTCAGAGAATACTTTCTTTTTCTCAATTAGAAATAGAAAGAAAGCAATGAAAAATAAGTAAAAGATTTCAAGAAACAGCAAGGGGAAACAAAAAGAGTCACTTATATCTTGCGTGCAACCAGTGACACTCCAAGTAAGTAAGACCATGTTTTCATCCTAAATTACACCCGAGTGAAATACTTGAGTATAATTCACGTCTCTCTATATAAACTATACATAAGTTACGTAATTTGGGTATAATTAAGCAAGAGGCAGCAGCCCACCCGCACGCAGGTGTGTGCAGCATCTCCATCCCGCTGTGGCATCCCTTTGTACCCCGTGCTCTCGGGGCTGCGTGCGCTCCGTGCCGCTGCCCGCGGCCGCCGGAGGGACCCTCCCAGCCCCGCTGCGGGGCCGTGGGAGGCAGCGGGAGGGTCCCCCGGAGAGGCCGGTCCGCCCGGGGCGGTGCGGGGCCGGGGCTACCCGCGCTGTTCGCCGCGCCGCCGCTGGGGGTATCTTTGTACCATTTTTCATCCAGCAGCAATTTGGAGTGGAAACGTGTAATAGGGGAAAAAGCAGGGATCTCGGCGGTTTGAGCGAGCCGTGCATCCAGGAGCCAAAAAAGATTAACACCCCTCCGCGCCCCTCCGCGCCCCTCCCGCGCCCCTCGGGGCACCGCCGCGGCTCCGCGATCGCCCGCCGGACACCGAGCGAAAGGGATTCGTCTGGAGGGCAATTTCGGATCGGGGGAGATCTATTGGATTAGTGGGATTATCTGCCTGCAGACGGAGAGAAGTAGCGTTTGATCATTTCCATTGCCTGCCTGATGGTCGGATTTACGTGGAGGTGGCTCGGCACGGATGAGGCTGGATTCCGGATGGGGATTTCCAGCCCCCCCTCCCCGCGCCCCGATCCCAGGAAAGGGGAGAAAAATATATAAAAATCGATGCAATTGGGAAGTGTCCGGAGCACTATTGGAAGCCCTCCCGCTCCCAGCGGCTGGGAGAGCCGGAGGAGGCGAATCCAACGGATTTACAGTTTCAGCTGCGATTGCGGGAAAGCGGCCGTGAACTGGTAAATACTTTGATGCTCCCAGCGTGAGGAGCGAGCCCGCGCCGGGATGGAGAGCAGGGAGGGGGCGGCCGGGCCGGGATGCAGCAGGGCGGCCGGGATGGAGGAGAGAGGGACAGCGAGGTGGAGTGGGGCGGCCGGGCCGGGCGCGGGGCCCCGGGCAGGGCAGGGCGGCTGCGGGGCTGAGCCCGGGAGCCCTGGGCAGGGCCGGTTTCCGAGGCGTGTGTGCGTGTCGGCGGCCAGGGGGGCTGCGGGTGCGGGGCT
>WEKY01004234.1:90633-116819 GCA_013390045.1 Picathartes gymnocephalus | reverse complement strand
CGGGAGCGGCCGCGGGCTGCGGGGGTGTTCGCGGGGAGATTTCCGCACATGCACACGTTCACGCACACACCCTTCGCAGCCGCCGCCGCCGCCGCCCCAGCGAACTTTTCCTCCCCCGCCGTCCCGGGGCCGCCGCCCGCCTCGGGCCGGGCGCGCAGCTCCGCGGGCGCTCCACAGCCCCCGGTGCCTCCCGCAGCGCCGGATGTCTGCCCTGCTGCCGGGCCTGGCGGGGGATGGCTTTTTTTATTTCTTCAGAGATCTTCTTTCTCGCCTGGGTGCTGAGTGCTGGTTCTTCTGCTTCCCCGTCCGCCCCCCCCATCCCCCTTGCCTGATGATCGCACTAGAGCATCGTCTTTACTTGCTAAAGGAAAATCAATTTTCAACAGGTTTAATTAAAATTAATCAGTCAAATTACTTAATATTAATTGACTTATAATTAATGACAGAAAGTTACCTTGGAATCAGGAGAAAGGATGTTATCTGGAATCATTTTAAAGATGCATATGGTTTCAGAGCAATTGCATTCAAGTAACTGTTTAAATAAAATAAACCAGAGCTTGATTATAGTGTTGTGCTTTTGCTGGTGCAGGTGACACAATCTGGACTGGCCATTTCGTTCTGTAAATTTGCTGATCTTTTGGAGGTATATAATTGTAGTTTGACACTGGGTTTGCTTTCTGGAAGGCCAGTTTGTTTTACCTCTAACAACTATGGCATTAAAATCCACTAGTATAAAATGGAAATATGTCTTATAGAAGCTATAAATATCAAAGTGAATGTTTTTAGCACGTTTAGATGTTCTGTGAATTTGAAATGAAGCAGATTTTTCTTTTTCTCAGCTTAAGTGTAAGAAATTGTTTTCGGAATTATTTTTGCTAGCACTGCCATCCACTGTGGCAATACTTCCGTTTAGCCAGAGCCATAGTGGGACCAGACCCTACTGGTAAATTCACAGAGATAATTCACATCCGAAACCATGTATTTTTGGCAATGCTCACAATAACCTTTTCATGCTCCCTTATGACCTAGGTTGGTATTTTTATGTGTTTTTTTTACAGAAGCAGCGTATTTGGTGCATCTACAGACTATTGTTATTGCTGAAAGAGCAGTACTGTGAGCTTTGGGACATTTTCCCCTACTCTTTTTCTGGGCTGGCTTAGTTGAAGCAAAGGATACTTATGAAATTACACGTACTTTATTACAGGCATCTGACAAGAGAAAGACCCATGCATGGTATAAATGAGCATTTAAAAATAGAGGCCATTATTCAGGGCCCTGATTTTCAATGATCCTGATTCCCATTGACTGCACTGAGACTTGTGTGGGTTCAACGGCTGTAACACGCAGACCACTTCTGCATCTTTGAAATTAGATTTGCAGATTGGGAGCCAAAAGCTAAGTAGCCATGTTTGGGAATAGTGCTTTCTTCCTCCTCCCCTTCGCTCTGTTACTGGTGTAGGGTGCAGGGTTAAAGAAGACTGCTTCTTAGTTACTTTTTGATAAATGACACCGTTTTTCTTAGACTGTGGCTACAGATTGCAGTGATGGTGCGAAGGCAGTTTTGCAGTAAATGATTAGGAGATCCTTAGGTACCTACAAGGAGATCCCATTTATCCTGTACGTTTCATGCGAATCATATGCAGGCTGTGGGAAGAAAAATGAGGCTGAGGATAATCATGCTAAGTGTGCTGGGAAGCAGGATTTGGCTGAACACCTCTGTTTTGTGATTAACTGAGGTAGCAAGGAAAGCCATGAGAGTGGTTCAGGCTGTTTCAGGCAGTGGGTGTAGGAGCGAGGAGAAGAGCTGCTGTCCTGATGCTGCTTTGGTTCTCTTACCCCTTCTCCTCGAGCAGGGTAAGAAGATAATATCCTAGCTGTTGATACTTAAACATCTTTAACAAAGTGGGTTTTCTCTGGATGATTTGGCTGGAGGTGGAACAGTCTGCTGAGGAGGGTTATTTAAAGACTGGGACAGGGCTGTAGGGAGATAAATTGATTTGCAAGTGAATGGAGGAATTTGAACATGACGATGGTGGTAGTTGTATTTTTTATCAGTTTACATGTTTAATATCCACTGGCATGCACACAAGCATAAACCACTGTAATTGTTGAAATGGAATCTGGGGAAAAGGGAAGAAAGCAGAGGCTTAGATGTGGTCTCAGTTCATAATGGATTGGCTTGCCTTTCTTTATTAAAAGCAAATATACATTCCTTTCTAACAGAGATGTAGAGCTGTATTACACATCCTTGGCTGGCTCTGAATTATTTGTTTGATGTCATATTTATTATGGTTTTATTAATCACATGAAAAAGAAACTATTTAAAAATTAAATAGTGAAAAAAAGAAGGGCAAAAGGAGGCAGACGTTCTTTGAAAGCAAATAATGAAAATACAACATTTTGCTAGAGATCCAGTAGAAACCTCTGTGGATTTCTTTTAATAAAGGATGGGCAGTTATCAGTCTGATCCAGTAAATGGTTTAGCTTCTGATTAGTCCCAGATATCCCTCCATGGTGAGTAGAACAGTTAAATAGTGAATAATGATAAAATAATAATGATAAAAAATTGGTCCTGACTGATGAGTAAAGGCTGTTCTAGAGGCTTGTCTCCATTTCTGTAGCCTTGGTTCCGAGCTCTGCATTATGAGGGAACACGAGCACTCACAGGGGGATGCCTGCCCTGATATCCAGGTGTTGCACAAGACTGTGTGGAAGGGAAGGAGAGGGAGTTAGGGCATGCAAAAAAAGAAAAAAAAGAACCCAATGGGAAAACTTCATCATGTGTTGCCTATTGAGAGCACATCCTGTAATTTTAATGACAAATGATGATGTTACATTCCCCAGGATTGCTATTGAATTAGCAGAATTACAGGGGAAAATCGTTTTGCCTTCTTGGTGACTCAGTTGCACATTTCTACCTGCCTCTGAAGACCCCACGTGATTACCAACAGACTTTGCTTCCATAACTATTAATTGCTCATTAATGATGTTTTGTGTACTCTCCAGGGATAAAGAGTGACTGGTTGGCTGCTTAGTTCCCTGTTAAGTTTTGCTGTTCACCCACTCCACCGTAGCACTGCTCACTAGAAAACAAAAGGTGGTGTGAGGGACCAGCAGCTGTGTGAAACCAGGGGCATGGTGTCCGTACTGTAAATATCCTCGGGGTTGCCAAGCCATGTAAAGATCTGGGCTGCACACAGAGGGTAACATGGTTTTTCCTCTGCTGTGGTCAAATAAAACATGAGGCCATTAAAAGAAAAGCAGTTTGAGTTCTCTTTACCCCATTTGTTGGATTCTTCCGTTTTGTCCTCAAAATATTTTCTGCATAATCAGTTTTAGTGTTGCCTTTGGGTAGCCTGCTACCTTCTGCTGATGCTTGGTTGGGTCTTTTGCACCGTATTAAGGAATAATGTAATGCTTAGAAATTAGCAACATGTGACTGTAAAATCATAAAAGTGGTCAAGGACACTTTACAGTTATTGTATTTCAAGAAACTCATATTCCTTTAACGAAGCACAGAACTTTAATGGCAATTTAAAAAGATGTTTTCTAAATCTCCTCAATCACATCCTGCCTAGAGAAGCCATTAGCTCACTTTTTGAACTGGTTCTGGGAATACATTTATGTTGTATTTTATACTTTTATTTAATTACATTTTGTTGAAGCTTTCAAGTTCAATATCTGAACTTAAAGTTATTCCTTAACTTTTGCCTTCCCAACCCCGTCCCCCAGTTTCCAAAACAGTACTTGAAAGCAGTAAAGTGTTATGTAGGCACAGTGTTAGAAATATTCATGAGGAGAAAACGACAATTTAGTCAGGAGAAACCTTACAGATAGACTGACTATTTTGACATCTTCAAGCCTGTGCAAAACAGACATTGTGGGATGGGGAACTGGTTCTTTCAACTGGTTTCACGATGGTGGTTTATTTCTGTGGATAATCTGGGCCCTGGAACAGGCACCACGAGATGCTGCTGCTGGGTCAGGAAACCCTCTGGTCACTGGAGTCGTGGTCAGTGTGACCAGGACACTACCACAGGGGGACTGAGCCTGCTTGCTCTAGCTGAAATAAGTCTCTTTCTCACAGACAGGGGCAGAAAACGAAAAGAGGACAAGGAGCTGAATAATAGGAGCTACACATGGAGTCAGATGGAAAGAGTAAATCTTTGTAGACGTTTAATGGTGTTGTATTCTAAGCTTTTGGGAAATTTTATTTGAAATTTTTTTACAACAGTAAATATAGTCTGTGCTATATCCTATTTCTATTTCATGTGAGAGAAAAATTCCCCATCTATGGCACAACACTTTACTGCTACCATTACTGCAGACTTTATAGATCAGAGATGTGTCAGCATGTTAGCTTTAGCTGTAATGCTTTTTTTTTGTGAAACCTTATGGGCCTTGCAGCCACTTTCTCATACTGACACTCATAAAATGTTCAAGTTCTCATGTTTATTATTTAATTTGCTTCCTATATAAAGCAGCAGAGTTCTTTGGTACATGAATATGAAGCCAAAAATGACAGGCAGGCATGAATGGGACTAATGAGTTTTAATAATGTACATATTAGAAACTGCTAAAGGAAGTTTAATTAAGAAAAACAAGTTAAGCATGAAATTCATTTTGGAACAAATGCAAGTAAAGTCACAGATGTACAGAATGCTAGATCACAGGAAACAACCTCTTCAAGCTGATAGATCCCTCTAATGCCAATATTGCACTCAAGTTGTAGTGTGCACTCTGCAGTTCTGGAAAGCCTGGTAATACCAGTCAAGAGCCCTTTCAGAGCTGAGTTGGAGATGCTGGGTTTGTGATTAACAAATTATGTTTATATGTCTGTAAATTTTCTGATGAGTTGGAACTTGATCTCAATTACTCTGATGAAATCGGGACCATCTTGACCATCTGATCAAGAACAAAATTCATGGGTTCCTTTTTCTGCCACAAGGAAGTTTGCTGGTCTTTTTCTTAAAAAAAATCTTCTTGTTGAAGAGCTAGTTATTGATCTAGCTCTACAACAAGGGTTGTGTATGCTTGGAACTGTCACTGTATTGTATCCAGGTAGAACAACAATTTATGGACTAATCTGAGTTCATTCAAGCATCTTTGTTTGCAGAGTTCTCCCTCAAGAAGTGGTAATATCTGTATTCTGGCTTTTTTTATCTTGAATTCCTAACATCCTCCCCACCAGGAAAACACAAAAGTGATATCTTTCTTATTAATCTGATATGAAAGCTTACCTTGGGGCAGGAACTAGCATTAAAGGTAGTATTATTGTTGATATTATAGTTGTATTAAAGGTGGTGTAGAAAATCCAATTAATTTTTCTCATACAATTAACTCCAGTGAACCAAGAGTGAGCCACAAATATATATCAGGTGAAGAACTTTTGTTAGCAATTCTGTAACTAGATTTTTCACCTGCAAGAGACAACAAAAGGACAGTTAGTTTCAGGGGCCTCTGGGTGGGTTCTAGACACTCTGCTGGAGTGATCAGATGAGAAGCATGTGTATATTTTATGAAGTATTAATCAAAGCAACTCCCACTTGGCCTCGTGATATGCAATACACAGATTTTGATACTGAAGTTCTCAAAGGAGAAACATCTGGGTTATTTTTTTCTCCGGGATGATCTCTGATTAACATGAGTTCAGTGGAATTTCTACAGTAGGTCAGGGAATCTTCATGTCCTGAAGCACAGAGCAGCCATCAACAGAATGGCCATTTGATCATTTAGCAGGATAGTTCTAGTACTCAAAAGTGAGGATAATGTGGGGTCCATTCAAGAGTTAACCGTAAGCTGCTAAAAGGAATAAAGGTTCACTTCAGTGCCCATTATATTCCAAGCCAGTGCATCTGTCATTTTTAATTTAAATCTGTATTACTTAGCTGTCTAAAACTTTACACATAAGTGACAGATTTACCCATTCTTTCTGTTATGGGTAAAATCACCATTTCGTTACCTACTTACTGTGCAAAATGTCAGACAGCTCTAGTCCACATTAAAACATTGTATTCAACTTCTGGTAATAGAAACAATTACTTCAGCTAAGAAGTAGAACTATTTTAATAAAATGATTTGTTGATATGAGTAAATGGAAGATAACAAGACTTAACTGTCCCTCTTCTCATGGGCTTAATTTGTCTAGTTCAAAATCAGTTTAATAGAAAATTTTAATCAGAAGTCTTCCTATTTTGGCAAACTAAGCTGCAAAAATTATTTAAAGGGATTTTTGATCGTGAAAATACTGATAAGCATTAGTGAATATTCCCACTAATGGCAAAGAACAGAAATTTGGTGCAGTTGAAAAATGTATCACAATTTAAAGGAGTCTTATGCCATCCATTCATTTTAATTCAACTTTTCACTAGTTTTGAAGGACTGCATTGAATACTTTATCCTACAGTACTTAAATACTGTATTTTTCACTAACTGGTTATGAGGTTGAGTGATCAAAACATCACATTAAATCGAGGTAAGGGCACTCAGGAATCAGTTTGTCTGATCTGGAAGGGATGTATTGACACAGCTTGTAGCATCTGGAAATCCTTCCCACTGGGTTGTTTGCGGATGCGCGTAACAACACTTGTAACCTCACCCTAATGTGGGGTGGGACTGTGAGCCCATAAAGGTGATGTCTTATTCATACATTTGTTGGCCATCTTGGCAAAGGTTCTGCATCTCAGTAGGGCTGGATTTGTGGCAGCTTTCTGGAGCTACCAAACCTGTGGCTGCTCTGAGGTGCAGGGTATGCTGGTGTGTGGGATCTGAGCAAACCCCACAAGAGATGTACCCTTCTCAAGTGTATTATGTATTCCGGATTGCAGTCTCCTCTATTATCATTTAATACACCTGGTTTTTTTAAATGAATGTTGTAAATTTTACAAACTAAACCCATGCAAATCCCATGCCTTTGAGAAAGTGTTTAGGGAAGTATACAAGAGCAGTGTCTGTTTTAAAATATTTCACAGAATGGATTGGGGTTGGAAGGGGTCTCTAAAGGTCATCTAGGTTTTGGTAGAGACACCTTTCCCTCCAGGCTGCTCAAAGTCCCATCCACCTGGCCTTGTTTTAGTACTAAGTTGAGTGAAAATTCACTATATTTGGAACAGTAGTTCCCTTGCTAACTTGAAACACGGAAGAAGAGATGGGGAATTTTGTGCTGCATCTCCCGAGGATTTGTCTGATCATGTTTACAATTGGTGTGTCACAGTGACACAGTGCTCACCCTCATCTTTCCTCTAATGGTCTCTGTACCACTAGCCATGTTCCTGCTTGGCTTCCTAGCGTGTTTTAGAACACAGATTTCTTCTTAGAGACATGAGACATCTCTGGGCTCTTAGTTCCGAGCAGAGATTGTTGTAAGTAAAAATGGTTGCATATGTGGCTGGTTCTGCAAAATAGCACTTGTGTTTTGAAATGAAGTGGCATTGTGTGGTGTTCCAAACGCTTGCAATCACTTTGAATATTTATGCAACTGGTATTTACTAGCACAGTTGAGGTGGAAAGGCATTTTTACACAGGAATATCAAACGACAGAATATATTTTCAGCTGAAAAAACCCTGGCTTTTTGGGGGGGTTGGGAGTTTTTTATCGTAGCAAGAATAGTCTTTACATGTGCTAAAGCTGGCATATGGCCAGAAGCCTTGCGTGCCACCAGAGGTTTTATTAATCCATTGGAGCTATTGACAGGCGGTACAGATCAAACTCTCCCTTAAGATCTGAAGGTCTGGGTACGAGTAACAAAGAGGAGTTTAGCTGCTGCAGTTTGCAGCGATTGTGACCTGTTGTGGGATGCCCCGTGTCATTGGAAATGCAAAGATGCACTGAAGCTCTCTCAGATTGTTCACTCCTCAGCATATTAAATGCCTCTCTAAAGTATTTCAGAATCTGAGCTATAAAGTAATTTGAATTCAGAAAGGAAGATAATAAAATAATAGATGATAGAAAAAAGCTCTGTATAGTATAGACTGTTCGAAAGAGCATGAAAGACTTTATCAAATACCTTTTACAGTAGAATTCATTTGTGTTACCACAGGGAGCAATTGTGATCCTCAAATCAAGACAGCAGTAAAATCTGAAAATGTTTCTCCTCCTCCACCTCAGATCCACATTATTTTGATGCTAAATCTTGTCCCAGATTTATCATTGCTACTCTTTGGTTTATTCTCCTGTCTGTCTCCCTGATCATTCCTGTTTATTCCTCCTTTTTTTTTTTCCCCCACTGATTCCTCTTCAGCTGAGTCCAGATACCAAGGGAACATCCTATATAGATTACCTGCAGGAAGACTGAGGAGGATTTTGTCCAGCATTGATTCTCAACACGCTCCTGGCAAGCTTCCCTTCTTGCCCTTGTACCTAGTGCTCAATAATGAAATTTTGTCATGAAAGAAATTTTGTCATCTCAAAAGATTTGATAAATCTAAGTCTTTTTATTTGCATTGAGTTTGTGATTTTGATGTGATAGCTTTAGGGCAGCCAGTGACAGGCTTAAATGTCTGACTTCTCAGTCTCAGAAACAACCTGTTACTTAGACATTTAAAAAGAAAGGCTTGAAACGAGCAAGTCCAAAATTCAAGTTACAAATACAATGAAAATATCTTGATTCAGATTCTGCAGGTGTGTGACAATTTGCTGCCCTTTATGACCTATCCATCTATTCATTGAGGCTACTGCCCAACAGTTAATTAATTAGGAAAAGCAAACACAGAACTTATATTCTGTAAGAGTTATATTCTCACCTTTTCAGCATCCTGTCTCAGAGTAAAATCTTATCCATGGGAAGCAAAGCAGAACTGTAGATCACAGCAGAGCTGTTCAGCTGCAAAGACAAACCAGCACATGGACAGCCTCAGAATTATAGCCCAGCTCCAGAATTGGCTTTGAGTTTACATTGAATTTACCACTTGAGGTATCAAAAATGTATTAAAAAGTTGTCTTAGAATTGAAAACAGGTGCTAAACAAATTATTAGTAGCATCTTGGTAATTTTGCTGAACATTGAACAAACCCAGCACCTTGAAATGAAGAAGGATGTTTTTCCTTGCCACAGTTATATTGGATTTATTGTCTCTAGACCATGTGAATTAGCAGGAAGGCTACTGAGATTAAGTTCCTGCTATTTACAAGTTTGAGTTTGGGAAAGAAGAGAAAGTACATGTTTCCATTCCTGACAAGAAAACAAACCCTTGTGGGTTTTAAGACCCAGTGAAAAAGGCTGTGGAGGTTTTTGAATACCACAGAGGAATAGGCCTCCATCTCTCCATGTCCATTCCTCAGAACCCTGTCTGCCTACTCTGCCTTTACTCTTTCTCAGGTAATACCCTACTCCCTCCAAAGTCTGAAATGCTGCAAAGCAACAATCCTCCATTAGGGGAATGTCTGCCATGCCATGTAAGTGTATTAAAGTAAATGTAAACACATTCATCAGGTTTGGGGAATTATTTTCTGCAGCTAAATTGGTGCATTTCCAGCAAATACTGAGAATATGCAGCCGGAGGATGAAGGACATAAGCCTGTTTGTTAATGCAGTTTCACAGTGAAGGTGTTAGAATTAGCAGAGAAAGAAAGGGAAAGAGAAAATTGTGGAAAAGCTTCATCTATCTCCTTATTGCCTCCTGAGATAGATTGTTCAGAGCTAAAGGAACACTAGACATGAACCAAATCTCCTGCTGTCCTATATAGCTTTTACAATCTCCTTTTTAATAACCCAAACTGCTGGGTAGTCTGACTATTAGACAAGCCGCTCTTTTGAATTCTCTCTACAATGTGTATAGGCATGATAAAAAAAACAATTCTCATTAAAGCTGCCAATGCTGTTTCAAAAGCATGTGGTTTAAAATGTTTCCTATACAAAGCAAAACACATTTCTTGTGCATTACACACTGCTTAATAGGGAGTGCAAGATTACACTGCTATGTTGTGTATAACACTGCATCTTAAATAATAGAATATTGTAAGTCATGTTGGAAATATGTTTCACATGAATATGGAAGATATAATGATATGCACTGAGCAATTTTCAGAAGTGCTGGAACACAGCCTTGTGTGACAACCTCTGAGCTAAAGTAGTTGAAAATAGCATCTGGAATTTCAGATTATGCAGTCTCTGATCCGAACTGATTATTTTTTTTGGGATATTGTTCAGTCAGTGTGTGGATATATGAAAGATGAGATTTCTGCTGTCCTGTGGGAATGCTTATTGTTTATGTTATAAATTAAGGATGGTAGGAATTGAGTGTTCTCAACATGCATTCTCATTTTTCACTGAAGTCAGTCTTTTATAAGGAATGCAGGATTGATCTGATGTAAAAATTGTGATATACAGCTCCCTCCCTAAGCTGCCTGTTCATGTCCTTTTCCAAACCAGTTCTGAAAAAAATACCCAGCAACCTACAGAGGTCCAGTTGTACTTCTGTGCAAATTCAAAGTTTGCCATTCATTTCAGCAGAAGCAGACTTTGGTCCTTCATTAATGTGAATATTTCATTCTATCTGTGTTTTTCATCAACTACCAGAAAACCACATAAAGCATGGTAATTCAGGTTATTGGGAATAAGCACAGTAATTCATGTTATATTTTAAAATGAACAAAAATGTATGTATTATAAACTGCTTTTAATGAAATAAAATGCATTTGGGTCTTCAGTATGCCTGTCTATCTTAATTTGCCCATCTTCTGCTTTAAGAAATAATTACTTCCTTTCTGATAAATCAACTTCTGCAAACAAGTTGAAAATTGATTATGAGCTGATTAAGTTCAATAAAATATAAACATAAACGCGTAATGTAGCTTGGCGGCAAATTGCTTATTCTTAAAAAGGTGAATTTTAAAAATGTATTTTCTGTGAGTCCTGTTTCTCCTGAGAATTCTCTCTAAATTCAACAGGTAACATTACAGATAATCCAGTAATCAGCATTTCACCTGCTATTTCATGGACCCATAAACTACTGCAGTTTAACTTACATGACTCTAGCAAATATTAATGTATGTAAATAATGTGTTAAACACCTAGTTATCACTCTGCTCATATTAGCTCTTTCATACTAATGATTTATTTTCATTTTCTCCAGGATATAGACCTGCGGCTAACTGGATTTGATTTATTAGAGGGGATTCTGCAGTAAATGGCTGCTCTCTTCGTATTGCTGCTATGGAAAACAGAATTGTCAATAGGATGTAGTCTGATAAATAGTGCTGGGTGAAGATGCAGCTTCAATAAGTGTGAAATCAATGGAAGATACTTACCACACGAAAAGCCTTTTGAGGTCTTTCTGACAGGCACCTATTTAGGAAACTTGATCTGTTTCCTCCGGTCGCCCTGTTTTTACACCAGTGGATACAAATCAGATTGCTTCACTGCAGTCACACAACTGATGTGGGACCATGGCCTTTCCAAGATCCACGTGGCTGAACTGTGTATGGAGAGCGACGGGGGTCCGCCTGCTACACGTGGGATTGAATGCCACTTTGGCTTTTTCTGTGCTTGGATTTTTGCTTCACGCTGCAGCTGTGTCCTCCCAGAAATTGGATGATACCAACCCAGTGGTGACCACCAACTTTGGCAAGATAAGAGGGATTAAGAAGGAACTTAATAATGAAATTTTGGGGCCTGTTATTCAGTTTCTTGGGGTTCCTTACGCTGCCCCTCCTACAGGGGAGCGCCGCTTTCAACCTCCTGAGCCTCCGTCTCTCTGGGCAGACGTCAGAAACACCACCCAGTTTGCTCCAGTGTGCCCCCAGAACATTATAGAAGGCAGGTTGCCTGAAGTCATGCTTCCCGTGTGGTTTACTAATAACTTGGATGTAGTTTCAACCTATGTACAAGATCAGAACGAAGACTGCCTCTATTTAAATATCTATGTCCCAACCGAGGATGGTGAGTTAATAGCAGGCAAAACAGGGGAGATCTTTTTGTTTTCCTGTTCTACTTTCTAACAATATTAATTCACGTGTACTGGTAGCATGCATGGCTTTCTCTGTTGGCATGCCAGCTTATTACATGTGTGCATGCTGCTTTTCTCTGTGTGCATTTGTCCTTGCTTTTTGATTTTTTATTTTTATTTCTTTCTGTCTACACTCATTTTTTTTCTCCCGCAGCACGTGTATTTTTTAGGTCAAAGTTGGTGCCTAATTCTCATTGCCACCCACTGACTTCTGGGAAGATGCATCAACATCTTTTCCATTGCATGTGCAGGCACAACAAGTTGAGAATCTTCCGCACCTAATAAAGCAGGTCATATTTAAGTTAGATAGTGGTGTTGCATGCTCCTACTGTCTGTGACGGAGCTCCATGTTATTTTCTAGTCTTCTATTCATTTTTCAGTCAAAAGAATATCCAAGGAATGTGCCAGAAAACCCGGCAAGAAAATTTGTAGAAAAGGAGGTATGTATAAAGTGGACAAAAAAAAAATAAATGGGGGAGAGATCAAAACCTTGCAAAAGGAGAACGAATAATACAAGTGAAAGAGGCTGATTGCTAGTGCTGTGAACTGTTAGGGACTGTCTTGTCCTGGTGGAGAGGTGGTAAAGAGAAGACTGTGTACGGCAGATGAGAAGATAACTTTTGTAAAGCCGGGACTCAGTTGCACCTGATCCATCTCTCTTGCACTCTCTCCAGTGACAGCGTTGGCAGCTTCTCCCTTGGCCTCGAGGTTCAGGGCAGGGTCTGTCAGGGGCACGAGGGGACAGGATTCTGTGTGTGGATGCAGAGGAGGGAGCTCTGTGCCCAGGGATGGGCACTGCTGCCACTGGAGGGGCTGGCACAGCCCACAGCTCTCCCTTCCAGAACTATGGCATGATGGCTGGGAAGTATTATAGCAATGCAGGGCTCAGCCCTGCACTGGCTTTCTCCAGGATACTCCCAGTTTTCTTGGAACAGGGCTAACTTTCCTGAAACGTAGATGTGAAACGTTTCTGTTTGGGTTTTTTTTTTTTTGTTGTTGTTTACGTGCTTCTAAAAGTGAGCCTTGATTTCCTTTATTCTGTGATTACAGCTCTCTTTGTCAAGCCCAAAAACTCTTAATAGGGGTGTAGGGAACTGTTAAAATATTGTGACATGGTACTTTGGGAACTAGGCTGCTTTTAGAAGCTCTGGAAACTTGGCTTCTCCCCTTTCTGTGTTAAATAGTATGGAAGAGTTTGCAGATTTCTTTGTGAATATTTGCAAATTCCTCAAGCAGTTGACATGCAACAGAGAAGGTCTATTTTGGTACTGATTCAAAGGAGGCATTTGGTGCTAGTTTTGAAGTACTAATTTTGTACTACTTTGCATGTTTGTGTTGCATCAAATGATTTTTCTTTATTGTTTTCTTTAAAATGATGCGTTACCTTAGAGCTGGACTAGATGTGAATTAGAATGCTTCTTGGGGTAAACAAAGAGTACTGTGGTCATGCACAGTTGGCTATTAGCTGTAATCCATTTTTTTTTATCCTGTTATTCCGAAACAAATACATTTTAGGAAAGTGTATAACACAAGTGTTAAGAGCTGGGCAAAATTCAACTCTGTAAATACTGTATTGGGTTTTTAAGGCAGTGTCTAGGGTCTAAATGAAGGTGGCCTTGTTCCCAAGGCTTTAGCTCTTACAGCTCCTCACTGCTGGTTGCAGCTAGTTGTTAATTATTAATTGTTAATTGTAGCTGCTCGATGTATGCTTTTTTTAGATGTCTAAATCCACTTTCAGTGACTTAAAGCAATTTGTGTTTAAAGTGTCAGGCTTTGAGGCATCTTCTGTTTTCTGTTAGGGAATTTTTGCTCGGTGCTGTAAAAGTACGATTGCTTAAGCTGGATTCCCAAAGCTGGAAACAAAGATAATCAGGGTACTGTGAGCAACGCCACTTCTTCACACATCATTCAAGTTAGAATAACTGCTGTCATTTATATGCATTCAATTAATGTGCAGTGCTGCAGCAGTTATTACGCAGTTCATCAAGCGTGTGTAATTAGCAGAGCAACTTTCACTTCCTATCACCCAGACGCTGATTCACAAAGTCATAAATAAAGATGCAGATCCCCATCGTTGTTCTCAGAGAGCATCTTTCATATGAGAGAGTATTAAAAAAAAAAATCAGAAAAATAGCAAAAGTCAAGGGAGGGAGAGCCTAGTAGCTGAGAAAGTCATGCTTATTGTCCTGTGGGCCTGAAGGAGAATAAAGAGAGTTATTTGAAATTCAGTAGGTACCTTTCCACTTAGAGTCACTGCACACAGAGCACAATAAAAAGCCTACCTTTTGCTGCTGACAAGTGCAGAGAGCTCCTGAATACCTTCAGCTGGGCAGCTGAGATATCTCTAGTAATTTCTGTTCTCTGAGTAACTCACACTCTACTCACCCGTGCATAACCTGAGATTTATCCTGGGGTGGGACTGCCCCACAGCCAGGAGTAAAACGAGTCCTGTTGCAGGACAAAGTTGCAGTAGAGTCACAGCAACTGAGCAGTGACCACATCTTGGAAATGGCATCAGTTCTGACCAGTTTTGTATCAAAAAGAATAAAGGCCTAAGACTCTCTCATCTGCTGGATTTTTAGGTTGCAGTAATTGCTTCACAGTTAGTGATGAAAATTATTGGAAAGAGAAAGATGTGGAAATCAGAGGCAGACT
The DNA here is from genome assembly GCA_013390045.1 of Picathartes gymnocephalus. Lineage (NCBI taxonomy): Eukaryota > Metazoa > Chordata > Aves > Passeriformes > Picathartidae > Picathartes > Picathartes gymnocephalus. The sequence goes on along the minus strand of WEKY01004234.1, from coordinate 102,219 downwards.
TTTACACCATCTTTTTAATTCATAAAGGATATATAAGATCAAAGTGACTGAAGCAGCAACCATATGCTGTCGTTACATATGGTTTGATTCTTTCTTACTACATAAAATGGATTGAATTAGATAAATAAATTCGTATTTGTACTTAATTGTCAGCTGAGGAACATGAGAAAATTCAAAATTTTGAAGAACAGGGAGCAATCTGATTACGATAGATGTAGAAATGAAAGGAGTTCTATCCATGAGTCATGCTAGAGATGGTAATGAGCATTATATCCATGACCTCCTGTTGGGATTTGGATGTGCCCACAGCAGAGACTACAGAATGATAGGCTGAAGCTGGGTGAAAAGAAATGAGACAATTCAGCATGTTTTTTACTAAACATGGAGGCCTGTATTTCAGTTACTTGACCTTCAATTTAGTGATTCAAAAATAAAGAAAGAGCATTTAGTTTTGTGTCTTTTTCCTTCAGGTACATAAAATCAGAGGCTGCTAATTCTGTTTTGGGTATATACAAACCTGTGTTTGCAAGGGCTGGTTTTGGAAAATTGGTGCAAAGGCATCTGATTCATTCTGTGTTACTTTTTGAGTCTAGTTTTCATAACTCTAAATTTTAAGAGACCTTGGGTTATATTGTAGGTAGTACAATTTTACTGATTGATACTAATTATGTTGTTTATTATCTGGCATTTCCTGAATTTCCTTACAAATTTTGTATCATTTCTAGGGATTACCTGAATAGTTTTCTACTGTTTGGTATTTCAGATCTCTAATTTACCTTGTAGTCAAAACACAAATATTTTACTTGTGATCATGACAGGGTAACTCCTTATCTCTTAGGAGGGCAAGTGCATCCTGCTTTAGCTCCATACCTGTGGTGTTTTAATACTCTATATTCATTTCTTTGCATTGCAACGGTTTGCACCAGGAATTTCCTAATTTAATGACAACAACATAAAGAAAATTTGGAAAGGATCACTAATATGACCACTAAAAGAACCCCCAGGTGTTGTGTGCTCTGTACTTGGGATAACTGTATGCTCATTCTTAGGAACCTGTACTAAAGCTTTCATACTGCCTGAAGATGCCTCAATGTGAAAATGTGGAGGTGTAGGTGGTATATCCTCCATGTCATGGAGCCAGCCACATGCAGTTTTGGATAAATTAGTATTTGTAGGAGATTTAGGTGTAGAATAAGGACAGAAATCACTTGATCCTTACTTCTATGTTTAGGAATTATCAGTGACTCAGAGACTGCCCAATATCAGTGACTTCCCCACATGTGGATTCTGTTTCTTATTCTAGTCAGGGCAGTGAATAAATTTTAAATGCGAAGACTCATGATCTGAACTACCTCATTTGAGAGTGTAGGATTAGACAGCTCTATTAATATTTATGCCTCCTAATGGGCTACTTGATTTTCAGAGCAAAGCTTCCCACACCACACTTTCTGGGTTATGGCTGTGGTTACTATGGACGCACAGGAGCAAATGTACATACACACAAATATATTCATGGAACTGAAACACAAATCACACGACTGTAATCTCATCCTGCTTTGATCTCCCTTTGTTTTCAATAGAGAATATGTTACATCAGTTCTGTTTTGTAAGAGGCTCTGATAACCTTAGGGCTCTAAGCTTAGCAATGTGAAATATTCTTTAGAAGACTAAGCAGAAATTTCACCTGTTACCTTCTGTTTCTGTTGAGTGTTTGTTCCAATACTCCATTTAACTACCCTAGAACTGTTTACTTACCATCAAATCTTCGAAAAGAAGAATTAACATAACTCGTGCAGTTCCTGTGGACTTCCTTAAATGAAGTTCTTTCTGTAAACCTATTTCAGCTCTGGAATCAACCAGAAAAGGACAAGCTGAGACCTTTAAAGTGCGTATTTCCACTGGCAAAAGTTGTCAATCCATAATCAGAGTTCTTTTTTTCTAAATATATAATTTAGAAAACAATATCAAAGTCACGGAAGCGTAGATGGTAAATTGTCAAAAATTATTGAAATATTCCTTTCTTCATGGCCATGTGAATGAAAAATATGGAATTTAAGGTTTGAGCCTCCATCACTGCAGCCAGAGCTCTGTCAAAATCAGTTATGTTGTCAGTAGGCTGAGAACATTGCCTTTGCAGACCATTGCCAGGGCTCTGGATCTACAAGAATGAGTGCCAAACTTACAACATATGCCTTTGTGCATATTTTGGGGGACATCAACCCTTTAAAAGGCTTTATATCTTCATTAGGCCACTTTGAAAATTCAGGATTAATTATTTGCCTGTAGTATATTTGTGTCCGTAGTTGCCTGCACACACTTGGAGTTTCACCCCCATCCATGCTGGCTCCTGGCTGGGGAGCCCTCATCCTCCTCCCCTGTGGTATCAGCAGGCCCAAATGTGGTCCATAATCCCAAACTCCACTGCTACTCACCAAGACACCACGATAGTTCCTTTTTGAAGCCTTGTTTTTCATTCCTCAGCTACCACTGCCGCATTTCCTATTATACTGGTAATACAGGGAAGAGGATAATGTAGCAAACATTGTCTTGTACAGACCTTTTCATCCTTTCACAATCTAAAGCTGTTAGTGTCAGTTAGCAGCATTTTTCAAAGATGTGCTGTAGGTTTATGTCATATTTGAAATAAAATGCTTAAAACTCTGAGGTACTTTCTCCAGCCCTCTTTCTGGGTGAGCCAGTGCTTGGCAATAGAAGACTTTGCAGACTGTATTTTAAGACTCCAGTCATCTTAAATGCCATCAGCACTGGTCACAGTCCCCTGTAAATGTCTGGTTGTTGGGGCTCTGGGCTCTTGCTGACCACACAGCCATCGAGCTGTCACTACTTTGTTCATACACCTTGACAGTGCTTATAGCTCTAACAGGTCTTAAATTCTCATCTAATTCCATTCCTTGTCCATTATTTTACTGCTTGCTTTTCATTTTCTACATCCTCCCCCACACAGGCTCTAAAATAGTACTGCTACCCTGATAATGCTAAGTCGGATAAAACTGGTTTGTGCTTCTTCCCCCGGCCTTTGTTGGCTTGGATAGGTTTTACTCAGTAAACATCTGTGAGATGGTTTTCCTTTCAATCTGTTAGTTTCTAATTTATCATTTAAAGCCAGAATGGACAAATCTTGTAAAAAATAACTGCATAAGTGTATTTGTACATTTTCAGGAGGAATGTTTGAGTAACTAATATGGCTTTTGGATAACTATTATTTTCTACTCTTTTTTTTCCCCCCTGTATTGTAGTACTATTCCTTTGCTCTCCTCTGTGTTAATGCTTTTCATCTCTTTGTTTCCTCATAATACACATGGATACAAACATTTTTTGTATTCTTTGGGTATTTTTTTAAGCTTGAAACATGATGCTTGCATGTGTCAAACCATTCTTAAGGATCATCTTACAATGTTAATAATCTGCTTATAACTTGAATATTGCTCCAGTATTTATTTTTCTTTTTTTTTTCCCAAATTCTTTTCGCTCATAATTCTTTAGCCTTCTTCATTTTTACTTACTTTATGATGTCAAATTTACATGTCTTCTCCACTTTGATATGTATGGTATTCATAATTATACTCAGCATTCAGAAATCAACTGCTTTAATGAGCTTACCATAAATGAGATTTGTTTTCAGGATATCAAACCGTTTCCTTCTGTTTTAATATTAATATCTCTTATTTTACTTCCTCATGCTTGTAATAATGAGATTTATCCAAAGAAGGAGCTGCACTGAACAATGCAAGGCTAAGGGAAGTGGGACAAAGCTGACTTTCAGCCATGTTTGCAGCTATATTCCAACACAGTGCAGGCACCAGGGTGGTCTTGGGCTGGAACTGGAGCTTCCTCAGGGCTACTCTTGCAGAAATTGCAAGACACATGGAAATGGCATAGTCCAGGTGCTGCAGCTGATTTCCCCTTCCAGAGTTTTGCCAAAGTGTTTTGGAACATTTCAGCAGCAGCAGTAAATCATGTTGCTAGTTCTTCTGCTGTGGGAATTCTGTTAATATCCCTTGGTGCTATCAGAGCAAGAATCAATCTGCCCTGGCAGAGTTTTCTGCTTGCTTTATGAGGGTGAATTTTGACTTTCCTATTAATACTAAGAGTACAGTAAACACACAGCAAGTTTAATCATAGGAATGTCTTGAAGAAAAAGAAAATTTCCTGGCTGAAGAACTGATTTTTTCAGCTGGTGAGGCTCTGTAAGTAGTTCCTTTATTGAAATATCATTGCCCTGTAGAGAATGCATCTTTTGCTGGGTTTCTGTGTTAATGGGCGTGTAGCCAGTAGGTTTGACCAAAAAGACACACGTTGGAGGAAACCAGAGCCAGCAGGACAGTTTGTATGTTGTCATAGGCACTCTTCACATCTTCCTGCTCTCAGCAGTCATTTACAAGTCAATGTCTTGGGAGATGCTGACCTCTCCTAGAATCATTAGGTTTGGGCTGCATTAATGACAGTGGATCAGGCCCTGCAAAGTATTGAGGCCTCTTGTTATGATTATGTAGTTTTTATATTCTTATTTTATAATCTGTTGAAAATCACATATATATATATAGAGAGAGATAATCTAGTAAGGCAGAAACGACAGGAGAGATGCAGCCATTTATTATTTCTATTTGTTTTCTGAAAAGCTTCCATTTGTTAAATCTCCCCCTTTTTGTAAAGGCCTTCTTTAATTATTAGCTAAAAATCAGGTATTTATGTAATTACCATAATTATATCTACACATCTAGTGTACTTGCAATTATTTCATTAAAAATTGTAATTATGATACAATTATGGGGATAATGACGCCCTTGTAACATATTGCAGAAGCCCTAATTAAATGGTGGCATAAATGAATTGGAAGAGATTTTGAAGTTTTGAATATTGTTTTATCAGAAATATCAGAAGTGATTAATCCATATTATGAACTGGCAGTAAAACCTCTGCAAAGTTATTTTGAGAAAATATTTCATGAAGCTCATGGAAAAAGATTTGTTTCTATTGCCTTTCTGTCTTTACTTTCTGTTCTTCATATTCTTACACCTAAAAGCTGCCTGCAGATTTTTAATGGAAAGGTGCATTGTGTAGGAAGAAGATTGCACAGCTTGCTGAACGTTTCTAGAAGGCTCAGCCCAGAGCAAGCACAGTTTGTACTTAGACATCTTTTCTCTAAACAGAGGCAGAAACTTGTCCAACAGTTGGCTGAAGCTGATGAAAAACCTCCACCAAATATGAGGAGGTTTTTATTACGTGCTGAGATTCAATGATCTGCTTATATATTGGTGTATATTGGCACTTCCAGGTGTTGGGGAAAGAGGAAAAAAAATCCTCTTGTTGTACAGGTTCTTGTGATGCTCCAGGCACAGGAGACGGACTAAGCAACATGGATACAGAGGAACCCTGTGGAGCATCTCCCTTTCTCTCCTGCAGAGTGGGTGGGGAGTAACTGGCAAGGACAACATATGCCAGAATCTACCAAAACCCCAGGATCACAGATTTCTCACCCTTTTTCATGTCAGCCTTCTGTAGTGTACAGATGATCTCTCTTCTCTTCCTTCAGCTAATTTTAGAAGTCATTAAAAATGCCAGTAAGACATAGAGAGTTTTTCAGCTTGTTTTTTTCCATGCTGTGTTTCACATCTGACACACTGATGAGTGCACAGCCCTGACCCTGTGGCACGAGAGGCAATGAGGAGCCACCCTCACCTTGTCCCCCTCCTGGTCCCTGCTGGGGCCAGCACCCCGCTGGTGCTGGGGGCAGGTGGGAGCTGTGCCCAAACCAGCTGGGCGGGCTCCCATTCCCCTCTTCCCTCCCACCCACCAGCTGGGCTCCTCCTGCGCTCCTTGCTCCCAGCTTTGTCAGGGGAATGACTCATGCACATTCTCCCCACTTCCTTCAGACGCAGTCAGGCAGGTTAGACAAACCCTCTGTTTAATTCACTTGATTCACCTCAGCTCAGCTAAGGAGGGCTTGCAGGGTCTGCTCTAATGCAGAATTTTAAATTCCCACAAAAAGATGGGCGGAAAGCTCTGAGACACAGGGCATCCTGGATCAGCAGTAATGCCTTGCAATGCCCCCTGAGCTGAAGAAAGACCATCCACCCATGGCCTGGAGAAGAGCTCCCTGTTTATCCCATCTTGTCAGGATTCCGTGTTGAGGTTGCTATGATTTGCCCATATTTTTGAGGTGTTTTCCTGAGGACTTGCTGTCCTTTAACCCAAAGTTTTGCACCACTGTTCTTGTCAACCTCCCTGCAGTGTCCTCGCAGGAATTTTTTTATTTTCTGCCAATATTACTCTTTGCTTTTAATTTAATTTTCTTTAGTATGTTAGTTTTAATGTCATGAGCAGGCAAACAGAACAGAAGTAGCTGCATGTAGCTGACCCAGTGAGAACTCAGTTTCTGAGAATCCTCATCCCCAAAGCAAGACTCTTAACGAGATGGACCCAGTGGTAAGGGAATATGAAACATGCATTTATCTACATATATATGTACATCCAACAGTCATAATCAGATCTGAGAGCTCAAAGGAAAGCTAGTACAATTTTTCTTAATTGATTGCAGAAATTGATATTGACTCATATGTTTTCATATTTATTTTAAAGTCCCAAAAAGAACTTGGACTTTTTTTAAAAAAAAGAACTTAGTAGTTGAAGGCCATGTCTAAGATACTTATGTGAGACAAACAGAAGATTTTGCACATTTACTGACTCCAAGACTGCTTTTATTCCTAAGAATATCTGTGGTCTATACAGTACTTTGGATCCATGAAATATTGCTTTATATGGCTGTTGGAGAGGCAGGTTTATTTTGTGAAATTTCACAAGAAATCTTGCAGTAAATCTAGACTTTAAAATCTTTATCCTTCCCTGTTTCTCTCTGATGCTAAACGCAGATGAAGTAGCTCTCCATATGAATCAATTAATAGCTGCGCTGTGTGGAACAGGAGAGTGAATTAAGTTTGTTTTCTACACTTTTCAGTCATTAACTGAGCCATTGGTTAATGAAAAATGGATTGCTTTTGCTCGAAACAATAACTTCTGAAACAATAAATAATTGCTATACTTAAGAGCCGAAGCACCTGCGGTCTCTTTTAGATAGTGTCTCCATAGATGAGGTCTCATATAAAGGAAGAAAGAAAAGATGCATTGATTGTTTTTTCTTTAAAGCACCATGAAATCCTTGATTAACTGCAATTCTTGTCGTGATGCATTTGCAGTCCAAGTACTGAAGGCATTACCTGGCCAGAAGCACATTATGATACAGGATCATGCAAAATGGGTGCTTGAGTTTTACAGAGACACAGGTGATTGCTGAAGAGGTCCCGTGAAAGTGCACACTCCACCCTGATTTTGGGGCTCTTGGTGCAAGCCCCTCACACCCCATTCCAAGTGCATTTCATTCTGTGTCACTCATGTGTGACAGAGAGCATCACCCCTCAGATTGTGAGCCAGTCCCGTGCTCGTGCCAGGCTGATTTTGTTTCTCCTGCTGACACCTTTGAAGGATTGCTGCTGAGATGTGCTGGGGCATGAGAGGGATGTCTGCCCACAGAGGTGAGCTGGGAGACAGATGATGAGCTGAGAGCTGCAAGGGAAGGGATCTGACAGCAAAGAAGGCTCCTGACACACTCATTGAAGCAGGTGTACACTGCCAGGCACTGTGCAAACCAAGCATAGAAACAGGATTAAAAGGCTCTTTCCCTTTAGGCAAAATAAGGTGAAGAAGAAGGCAGTGCACAATTCCACCCTCCAGTTTTTAGTGGCAGAAACTATTTTTCTCTTCAGAGTTTGCTAACATATATTAGTTGCTGTTTTTCTGCCCAGAGCTTTGACATATTCAACTACAAGCTCGTTTGGCTGAGTATCAGCACAACAAACAAGCAGCAGTCAAACGAGAGGAAGAAACAGCTTCTCAGAAATGCTCCATATAGCTTCCACGCTGGGTATTTGCACTGTGCAAGTGGCCTGGCTGTCACCCCTCTCTGCCCAGCACCTGTATTAGAGGACATATCACAAAATAGGTTTCACCTAAGGTAGAGCAAAAGCCAGCGCTTAATATTGCTCGATTTAAAATAGATAAACTCAGCAGGAAGTCAGATTTTGGCCTGTTGTTTGAATTATGAATATTCTTCTAATTGCTGTCACTTCCTTAAAGAAACACAGAGGTTTCCTTGAATTTTAAGTGACTTTGGATTGAAATTTTCTGTGAGTGATTATCTGGCTCAGTGAGTACTGTTGTTATCATTAGCAATTTTGGGTGTTAACCTTTTCACTGCTAAAATCTCTGAGTGCTGTGTGACATTGTCCTGGCTCTTGGGAAATAGAAAGGTTAAGAAGCCGTTGAAATGCATTCAGGAAATGTCATAATTTTCAGGCTGATGAAGGGCTAGCCTGGAAGAGAACAAAGAACCCATAATAATAATTACATTTACTTTGTGCTTGCGAAGAAGACAGTTTGAAGGAGAGTGGGCCATAGAGAGTAGCTCATTTTTGGTTCTGCCCCCATTAGTTATGTCACATTCCCGCTTTCCTTCTCTAACCACAGAAATGGGCTCTTTAAACAGAGCTGGATTGCAGAGGGATGATTTGACACAAAGCCAAGTGTACCTTTCCAGTGATTCTGGACCTCAGTAACCTTTTCCCTTTCTCTCCCTCCTCCCCTGGCTAAGCAGCATCTGGCCCTCTCCCTCTGCTGAACTTGTGTGACTCTATTTCAAGTATAGATTTAGTTATTAAATCTGGAGATAAAGTATGGATCTGTTCCACTAATCAGATACTACAGTGATTAGAGCCATATAAGTACTTGGAGAGATCAATTAGATTAAATTATCAAATCATTATAAGCAAACTCTTAAAGACAAAGCAATAGAAAGTAATTTTGTGTCACTATTTCTTTGGAAAATATTTATATTCCCTTATTGTTTGTTTGCATCTCTTTTCTTTGTGTGTGTTAAGGTCACAGTGGCACAAAACATCTTGCTCAGAGCTGGGCTGGAGCACAGAATGAACCAATTCTACAATAAAACTCTCTGTGATGCTAGTCATAGGCTAAAACATATTATTGCTTGTACTCTGGGTGAAAAAATGCATGCACATGGAAATCTTACTTTAAAAGCAATTGGGCAGTTTCTTGGGGGAGCTTATTTCAGATCCCTGGGGTTAGGCAGAAAGCATTCTGCTCTCTCACCAGTCTTTTATCTCTCTCATCCCATTCTGTATTTATTATTTTGACTGTGTAATCTTATTTTGAATACTTTTATTGCATAAACCCAATGTTATGAACCAACACTGGCTATTCAGATAAAGGTTTGTGATTCATTCTTTAGTAGCTCATTTTCTGGGCTCCTCTGAAAATGGTTTTCTAGTGTATAATAGCCATTTGTGTCACTTCTGAGCCTTGAAGTTGTGTTTTCTACAGTCTGCAGTGTCATATTCTTAACATGTATATATATAAGCTTTTCTTTATTAATCTATATTTTAGTAACTACTCCAGCTAATGCTAATATACTGCTTTCATGAGAGAACTGGCAGAATAGTATACATCAAAGGCAACAATTAGTGTATTTTCATTTGACTTGTTCAGCCTATTAGGTTGTTAAATTTTGCATAGAAAATCATTAGCATGTTTAATTTGGGAAGGAAGCTCTTGGAAGGGGAGTTGTGGATGTAAATCAATGGATGAGGAGGCTTTTGTAAAACACCAGCTACAGCTCTGAAACGTCACAAAATGTTTTCCCATATTATTAACTGTAAATGCAAAGAGATGAAAAAACTGCAGGATTATCATTGGCTTAGGAGTTAACAAAGAAGCTTCTGATGGTTCTGTCTATTATTAAAATCTGGAACAGATTGTATCACATCCTTTTCTTGCTGAATACTGCCACAGAAGTACAGGTTTGGAATTTCAAAATACTTGCTCTTTTCTCAGTGAAGGTGAAGGGCATCTGAATCAGGATTGACATGATACAGTTCATGATTTGTTTTTTTTTCCCTTCCCTAAAACCAGCTGAAGAACTGTTGCATTGCAAGTGATATTGCAGCTGTTACGAATGTTGTTTACAACTTCAGAATTAGCTGAAGTTGAAGAAGCAACAGAAAAAAACTATGAAGTGCCTTTTCTCCCATCTCTTCTGGGAATTTGGCTATTCAGAAGCCATTGTCTGGTGTTAAATAAATTCAAAAAGGTTTGGATCTTGACCAGTTAAAGACGAAAGGTCAGAAATCAACGCCAAAATGGAATTGAATATTCCCTCAGACAGCAGCTAATCAGGGCTTTTGTGTGGCCTGCTGTGCCAATATCTATTCAGAGGCTGGTCATTATGTCTCTGTTCTAGGAGAGTAATAATTTTGGAGTCTTCACTGCCCTAAAATCAAGCAATTTAGTGCCTTTTTTTCCCTCTATGTTTTTGTGATGTTTTTCGTGATAAACATTCAGTACTAGACAAAGTAGCTTTTGGCTTTGTCCCTGCACTTTTCAGGCTCAAATTTCTTTAAGTGCAGTTACTATTCCTTGGTGCCAAAGTACTTGACTGCCTTCATAAACCAGGAAATTTAGCAGCAAAACTGACATAAGTGTCAGGATTAGGTTATTGATTATTTGGAAGACACAAAAATCCATACAGTCCTTTGCACTGTGCTCCAGTGGAAAGCACCTGGACCCGTGTGCACTCAGTGGGTAAATTTGTGGCTACAGAAAAGTCGACCATGAAATTCAAATCAAGTTTTACAAGATCAGGCCCAAATTCCCATTTTTAAAACATGAACAGACTTAAGCTTAGAGACAGATGCAGGGAATTGGAATGTTTGGTAGATTTTGAAAAATTTGCCTGGGATACAAGAATACCTTTTCATTTTGTTGCCTTTTTTCTCCATTCTAATTTTCTTGAAATAATTTCACATCTGTCTCATATCATAGCTTCTCCTATAATAACAAATCTCTTTTTTTCTGTACTGCTTTTTTTTCCTGATTCTTGCTCTCATGGCTTTACAGTGTCTTACTTGTCTTTATTTCATGTTTCCACCTATTTTCTTTTTTTTTAATTTTAGAAGCATTTACTGCCTCTTTAGGGCTGCAAAATCATGAGCTAATATTTGCCATTATACCCTTTTGTTTTTTTCCCTTTCCACTGAAGATGGAAAAATTGGGTCAAAAGGGTGGGCTTCTGCAAAGCCACACACACAGAGGTAAAGAGACAGAATATCGTTGCAGAGCTGAAATTAAAACATCCCATTCTTTTCATTACATTTTATTTTTTGGGGCTGGGCTGTTTATGATGCTCCTGGGCTACTTTTATGTTTCATGTAGCTGAAGCAATACTTCTTTTCTTTAATTCCTGCACGAGTTAATCTCGATCTTTCCTAAGTGCAAGTGTTTGTCAGCCAGTTACCCCCCATAGGGGTGCAAATCACGTCTAATCTTAGCCCATGAAATATTTGCTGCCTCCCACTTGTCTTGCTGCCTTACAGCCTCCAAATAGGGAAAAAGAAAGGGCTGCTGCAGCTTTCATTAATTATTTAAGTGCTGTTATCAAACATTCCTAGAGTGCTGTAAATTTACAGGCTTTAGTACAAACTTGGAGAAAGCAAGTTA